>JAPDSC010009564.1:0-29262 GCA_026290005.1 Latrodectus geometricus | reverse complement strand
TGAATGAATTGAAAAAAATTTAGATAAAGGCATATTCATTCTAAACTCTTTAGCCTTTACTTAGATTCGCGAATTTAAAAAAGTTGGATTTTGGAGTATATAAAATCGAATACAGCTATTAAATGTTACATTTTTTATCAGTAAAAGAATACATATTAGAGGTATAATTATTTTCATACAACATAATTTGAATTTTTAACATTTTTGGATAGTATTTATATTTATCTGAATTTTATTTGGGTACGTCACACAGAATAACTTTATATTTCATTTTCTTCTAGCACGTTCTAGCAAAAAAAGAAGAAAAGAGAATAAAATTCTTTCAATTGGCAAATCACGCACTTTCGAAAATACAAGCTAGACCCTATTGGCTGACTTCATCTTCAAAAGCTGACGGAAACAGATTTGCTGATTCTTATGGGATCAGTTCCACTTCACTTCACTTCTCATTTTTAGGCAATAAAATAATTCGTTAAGTATTACATATAAATTTGCTTTCTAATATATTGGGAAAACATACCATTCAAGTGTAATTTGTTGCTCATATAAAAGAAATAAATCATTTAAGCTAGGAAATATCTTAAAAAATAATAATTTTGTTTTATTATCTGTTTGGCAATCATAGCCAAATTTGAAAATTACAACATCAATTCTCCAGAAAGCTATGTTCATATTTTAGCAATTTCACAGTTCTTATTTCCATATTGAATACGTTAAACTACTTTAAAACTAAGCATATTTTTATGCTAAAATTATATTTTTCACATGAATAATATAGTTTTCATTTCATTAAATCATTAAAAAATATGAACAGATGAAATTATAAGAAAATAAAAAATTAATTTCTTTGAATATTCCTTACATATTTCCTTAAATAATGACGTATAGCTTGTTATCAGAAAAAATTAATTGTACAACCGCAAATTTTAAGGTTTAGTAAAACAATATCCATCAAGAATCAAGATAATTTTAGCTCAGTATGACGACTAAACAATATTGTATGGATCATTCGTTTTTTGAATACAAATGTATTTCATAATATATAATAAGATTCAAAAATATATATTTATATTTTCTAACATAAGACATATTTAAAAATAGAAACTCATTGAAAAATATGGAAAATGTTCAATTATTCACACAGATTGTTAGACATACATATAAATGGAATTTCAATAACCATTTCTTTATTTTACCATCGTTTACTATAGCATTAAATTTAAATAAAGTGGTATATTGTTAAATGTATTTTTAATTTTTTAATTTAACGTGAACAAGAACAATGTATATTACATAAAATAAAGAGTAATTTATGAAACATATTTTTGAATATCAATATTTTAATCAATGGGAACGAAGAATTAATTAAATTATTTATACATTTCCCACTTTCATAATAAAAAAAGTAAGTTAATCACATATTATGGAAATCAAGTAATCTGCTTCAACACTCAAGATAATTAACTGGGAAGTTTTATTTATTTAAGGAATATGTAAGGTCCAGTGTTTCTGAACATAGTTTCATATTTCAGTGATTTATTAATCTCATGCAATATATAATCGTCCATTTACATAAAAATATATTATTAATTTGTTTGTATATCCTTTATGTAGGTTTTGAAAATTATTTTTAAAATATAATTTTTCATACTCTATGTGAAATTACAGAAGCAAAAACCAATTATCAAACAGGTGAGAGAAGTTTGTAAATTTGGAATGCTAAATAGAATCAATTATCATTTTAATAACAGATATAATTACGTTTTATTACAGTTGTGGAAACTTTGACAAATGATGTCATTTTATATGCTAATTATCATATTTGAATGATTTGGCTGAAAAGTTTTCAGACAATTCCACTGAGTGGCCTCTTATAATTATTGGGAAACTGCCAAGTAACGTGACCCTGATTTCACAATTATTTAATGAGCTAGATAAGGGGTTAATATTTTATGTCACCACGAAACTAAAGGTTAATATATTAGTGTTAATTTTTCACTTTGTAAATCACCAATGTAAAATGATTTTTAAGATATTAAGTAAAAATTAAGTGAATTTTGGCTTCTAATATCTGTTAAAATTCACTTTATTTTCTAACATTTTTAAATAATGTATTACAATTATTAAAAAAAGGATAAAAAAAAGTTAATCACTTGGAGAAAATCACAAAATGAAAATTATTTAATATTATACATAAATCTTTTAAAATGAAATGAAAAAAATTACATTTAAATATCAGCTACATGGTTTTGATTGTAACTAAATGAGTAAAAATATTATTTTAAGAGTGAAAATGCTATGAAGTAAACAATGCATTGAAAACTAAATTTCCTCTAATGTTATAAAATAGGAACTTAAAATCCTAAGAGAGGTTTTATTTCTGCAAGTAAAATTTGCATATGTTTAAGCTATAGAATATAGTACAAAAAATAAAGTTTGAACTATAAAAAACAAAAATGAAAATTAAAAATTTAAATCTCTTTTCTTTAAGGGAAAATTAATGCTATACTATTTCAGTTTCAGTTCATAAAATCTAGAAAAAAAAATTTGACAAAATTTTAATGTTCATTTCATTTAAAGTATGAAAAACATGTAAAAATGTGAAGGTATGAAAGGAAAAAATATTCAATCAAAATTTTCTGAAGAGCATCATAATTACTCAAAACTGTATTTTAAGCACAAGATTTTTATGAACAAATCTTTGCAGAAAGATTTTACTCGTATAATCAGTAGAATATCACTATTTTCTGCTTTTTATAATTGTAAGAACTAAGATTTAAAAGAGAATCAATCATGTTGTTAAATTGATTAATTTTCTTGTTTATATACTACGGTAAGTTTTCATTCAGACCTTAAGTAGTGATTTTAGAGCATTTGAAAACATATGTTTTATAAATACGATGATGATTAACCATTTAATTGTTCCAAGAAATTGTGAAGCATCAAATGTTTTTACAGAAATGACATATTAAAATAAATGCCACGAAAAGCTTTTTTTGAAGTATGAAAAGTGAAAACAATCTAGAGTTGGTGGAGGTTTGATCAAGAATGAACATAACAGTTTAACAGCACTTTGACACCAATGCAAGGTTTTAGATTAGGTAGTAAAAAACTTTGATAATGTTACTAGAATTCATATGAAGCATAGAATTATTTATTGATAATTAATAAATGTTTGTTTATAAACAGAAACAGGTAAGCCACATTCTGCAACAATTTTAAAATTTCCATAAAAGCAAGGATAAGCTTAATTATTGAGCACAACATTATTGAAAAGATTCATCATCTTTAATGGATCTCTAATCATTTGCAACTGAGTAGCGAGAAGGATTCTCATTATTTCAGCAAACTATTTATATTTCTGTTTACGATTGTTTAGTAATAATACAAACAAATACTTTGGTGCATAAATGGTGGTATCTCATCTAATTATTTGAGAAACGTATCATGAATAAGTGAGGATATATGGTGTTCTATTGTGTCATACCAAAACTCAGATATACACTTGGTTCGTAATTTTCCTTTATGAAAAATAATGGTATTTTGCAAAATATGCTCAAATGAGAGCTATATTAGCAAATATTCATGTATTCCACATTATCTACCTATTTCTGTAAGCTTAGGAAATAATTGGAACTTATAAATGATTTTCAAGATTTTCAGAAAACATTTTTTTATAATTGTATAATTTCTTTTTGATATTAACAAATTCATGAAAGGCAGCTAAAGATAATTTATCCATGCTACGAGTTTTAAAAATATAATGTACAATATGTATGACAAATCGGAAACTTTGTGATTATTCCTTTTACAATTAGAATTTTTTTTTCTATTGCTTAACATGGTTCATTATACAAAGCAACTATGCAGAATAAAATAAAGATAGTTTTGCAGCATAGTAAGGATAAATTCGTGACAGGAATCTTTAAATTTATAATTAATATGTGCCAAGACGCATTTCAAATCTTACGTTTCATTAGCTTTGTCGAAGAATGACGTTGTTCCTTAGCATTTGTTGAATGATGTAATGTACAATATGGTATTGATTGCGAATAAATGTTCTTTTATAAAAAAAATCATGCCAAAGAAAATTAAAATGGATTAGGACATTCTATTATAGGCAAAGTTTCTGGTTTTTGAAATATTCTAGATAAATTGTATTAAACTAGGAAAAATAACATATCATGTAATTTAGGTTAAAAATCTTCAAAATTGTCCGTTTTTTATGGATTCTATTTTCTACATAAAGTTCGTTTTATTTACCACCTTTTCGCAATTGAATAGAGTTAGATTTTATTTTTCATACTCAGATTATATTTTATTATTCAAGCATAATCGTTAATCTATTTACCGACAGAAGTAAATCATAATTTTATTTATTACTTATGATGTAAAAAGTCAATAATCAAAAATAATAAATTGAAGATCATAAAAATAAATGTCAACATAACGCTTCAATAAAAGGGCAAATTTACTTCAATAAATTTTCAACATGAATGTAAAAGAAATAATGGTAATTCTCGTAACATTTAAAGGTGTTATAATTTTATTTTTTAGTATTTATAAACTTTAACCATAACTATGTATCAATTTTTGTACATTTTTATGTAAATTATAAAAAACGAAGGAAACAGTTCTTCTCATCCTTGAAAGTTCGTTGACTCAATACGTCTTGAAAAACCATAACTCTAGTTTATTGCATATTCTATCACTAACAGACAAATAAGCTAATTTGAAGTTACTAATCGTGTATCAAAAATGCAAACTTTAGTGATTGTAAATAGCAAATTTTTACTGAATTTAAGTTACGAAAAGATTTATTATCGATTTTCAAAAAGAATATTCTCAAAAACGTCCAAAGAACGTTTTGCACATGCCTAGAAATAGTACATCTCTGATCAATATCCAATTCTATCTATTGGGTTTCTAAAACTCATTTAGCAGACGGGAGAGAAACGCAAACCACTCTAACCACGTAATCACTTTCCAAGCTGCAGAGTTTAGCCTCGCACATTCGGATTGGCTGGAAATAAGGAACTCAGCTTATCTTCATTTCACAATATACTTTACTTATCTTAATTTCCCAATTATTTTTATTAATAATTCAGCTTATCTTAATTTCCCAATTATTTTTATTAATAACTCAGTTTATCTTAATTTCACAATTATTTTTATTAATAACTCAGCTTATCCTAATTTCACAATTATTTTTATTAATTTCCCAATATATGTAAAACAATTTTTGGTTGAAAATACAATCATAAAATATTTAATGTATTGAAATATTTTACATTTCCTCCACTAAAATATAACGTTAAATTATGTTATTGTGCTATAGCGTGTAAAATCATTTAGCATGTTCTGGAATATGCACCTTGAAATTTGTTTTTAGTAATAAAATATACATTTTATTTGAACTTACTTATAAATCCTTACTAACAATCTAGAGAGATTGTTTCTTCAAATTTATAAAAATTTGATAAAAAGAAGTTACACATTTTGGAACATCGAGTTAAGAAATAATTATATGGTTTTTTTTATTTAAATAAAGTATAACATGGTATAATTATTACCAAGTTTTTTGAAGTATTCAAAAATCAATCATTTTTTATCAGTTGTAATATTCCCGTACCTCTAAAAAAATTGAATGAACCACACTTCATACTTTTCTTAGAAGCATTGTTTTTCTATTCTTTATTAAAAGAAAATGAAATTAAAAAAGAATTGAATCCTTGAAATAACGCAGAATTTACTTTAATTTTACTGTTAACTAAAACTAAGACAGTAAACAAAAATTGTTATTAACACCTGAAAATTTTAAAGAAACTAATAACCCTAGATTTAAAGAAACTAATAACCCTTAGTAAAGTATTCAATGCTTGTTAGAAGTTACCACTAATTATTATTCACTAGTTATTGAATAATTAAATTGAAGTCATATTAATTTAATTTTACTGAATTTTTATATTATATTCGTTAAAACTTGAACATGTGCATAAATATTACATTCTCAGATAAACAATAATTCATAAACTAGTGTAAAAAAATACAATAACTTAAAATACAATTTCAAACAACCAAACATATATTTTTTCTGGAAGAATATTATAAGATTATATTAGAAGATTAAAACTATAATTAGAAGAATAATTAGAAATATAATTAGAAGATTAAAACTATCTTACAAGAATAAAGTTAAACACATCTATTTAAAATAGATATTTCAGTAATAAAATGTAAAATAATTTTTAATTAATTGTTATAACTATGAAGTTCAATTCGATTTGTTACTATAATGTTATCCCGATCAAACGCATTTATTTTAACTAAGAAATTTAATTTTACATAATAATTTTTAAAAGTTTAATTGAGGATGCTGTAAATAAAAATATTTTAGTGTCATTTTTTTAAATATTTTAGTATTTGTAATACTTAAATACAAATATATTTCTATAAATATGTTCTGAAATATTTTCACCATTATTAAAATAAACTATTCGAAACAAAATGCAGTATATATTTATTTTTAGAGATATTTTTAATTTAGTTGTTTGTTATAATAAACATACAACATAATAAGAAAAATGAAATCAAAAAGAATATTAATTATTTTCTCGATAGCAGTATTATATATAAAACTAACTTAAAAGAATAAAAACGGAAAAATGTGAAAAGGAAAGTAATCCTGTTGTTGAAAACCGGGAATTAAGTTAAAAAGTTCTTTCATAAAAAAGCTTTCTTTGTGGAAAAAAAGATTACTAATTATCTTTTTCTGGTAATAAATATATCTTTCATGATTGTAATTTTATTCAGCGTCGGGATTAATTTTCTTTATTTAGCTGAACCCATTTTACAACACAAACATTAAAAAAATTATTTAAATGTAAGTATTTTTATTCAATATTTTGAGGATTTTTTAAGTATATTGTACGATTACAATGGCTTATTCCAATTTACAGCATTCATAAAATAAAAGCTTACAAAATATTTCAAATTTGAGATAATTTTTAAAATTTGGAATATTTTTATAATGACTTAAAAGTATTTTGTTTTTAAATTTATAATTCATGAAGTGAAATATTGTTTCATAATGAAAAGTAATAAATTTATAACTCAAAAATAAATCTTAAAAGAAATGTAAATCTATATTCATAAGTATACAAATACTTCATGAAATAAAAATAGAAAACGGCTTAAAAAATCACCTCAGTAAATAATTTTAAATTGTATAGCTGGATTTCGATAATGCATGAATGTATATATGCACATATTGTCAAAATATATATATGAACTGGTTGAAATAAGAAAACGAAAAGTTAAATAAAATATAATTGAATTAATTCATAAAAAAGCATGCCGCAAATTTGTAAAATCATTAGACTTTTCCAAAATAAAAAATAGCCACAATATCATTGAATTTAACAATGCGTTTTAAAATCTAGGCAAAATTTAACTACTTCCAAAATTAAATATCTTATAAAATTTGAAAAAGGAAATCCTACCAAAGAGTCATTGAAAATTTCTGTATGAATAACATTCTTCTAATTCTTATAAATCCTTGACACCTTTTCCGCTTTATGTGATTTCCATTCTTTCCCGATGTTTCAAGCAATTCTTGTGAAACAGCTGGACATAAACCCGAAGAGAGTCGCGCTTCTTAGAGAAGTGAAGACCAAACGATTTCTCTTCCCTTCCAAAATATTTAGAAAAGCAACCACATGTTGCAGGAGTTCGCCGCCAGAGGGAGGTTTTGAAGGAAACAAACATTAAAGGTAAACAAAAGCGTGATGATTTTACTTTAATTACATGTCTTCACTTGTTTATCACGTATGAAGAATGCAACTTTTTAACAAAATAGTTGACATATAAAGTATTATAGGTGCCTTATAATTATGTTTCTTTGATGGGGTGTAGTTTCATCTAATTGTCTGTCTAAAATCCTCTTTAGTATTAATTATGTTAATTAAAGTATTTGTGTGAAGTAATTTAGGATAAAGTAAATTGCACTAAAAGGTGGCTCGTATTTATTTAATTTTACATTTTATAGAACAATGTTTTAAAATATTTTGAGGCTGATTTAATTATTAAAGCTCTATAAATTTAGAAATTTAACCTATAATGCCTTCAAAATTAAACAATTAAACAATCAATTTTACTTTTTATTACAATTATTTTGCTTTTTAATCGCCACATATCTTACTTATCTTTAATT
Organism: Latrodectus geometricus; assembly: GCA_026290005.1. Classification (NCBI taxonomy): domain Eukaryota; kingdom Metazoa; phylum Arthropoda; class Arachnida; order Araneae; family Theridiidae; genus Latrodectus; species Latrodectus geometricus. Next base: position 21,050 of record JAPDSC010009564.1, on the reverse strand, counting down.
TCAAATAAGTAAGTAAGAAGTAAAATTTAAACCAATGATAGATAAGATGTTTATTTAACATTTGAATTTGAATTTTTATTATTTTTCTAAATTTTTTAAGTATTTCTAGATTTTTTCATTACTTCTAAATACTTAGCAAAATATGTATACTCATGCCATACTTAAAAAATTGTATTCATATAAACATCATTTGAACACCTTATATGTATAAAAACAAAATTTTTTGAAACAAAAAAAATAAGTTATGAAAATATACAATGAGCATATTTTAGTTACATTAAATAAGCTATGCCACAAAAAAGTATTAATTTTGACAAATAAATTAAAATGTATCTCAATAAAGTTACTATAAATTTATAATAGTTTAAGTAATAATTTACAAAATGTTTGCTCATGATGGAGCATAAGAAAATCGAAAAATTAATTTTAGTTTCCCTGTCACATAATTAAATTGATTTTATGTTGAATAAATAAGAATTAATGAATTTTTATCCAATAAAATAAATTATATTTGAAAAAAAAACCCACCCAACCTGTGGTTAGCGTAGCTGACTACGGATGGGAAAGACCTGGGTTCGAATCCCGGCTCGGGCATGAATGTACTTTCTGTCTCTCTCTCTCTGAGTTTTTTGTCCTTTCCTCAGATGATGGATGAATGTGGTCCGCCCTATAAACGGGTTTGTGGTGGTGTGGCTTGGGTGATGCTACTCGTACCTCCGTGACTTGGTTCACAGGTGCCCACCGGGTAACGATAAAATGAGTAGCAGTTTCGGGCCTTGTTGCGGCAAATGGGCTAATGTTACTTACTTGCTCAAGGGTGACCGCCATTCAAAAGAAAAAAAATTTGAAAAAAATATTAAAATAAAATATTTTTGCAGAGTTTATAAATTTATAGTAATGCAAATTGTTTAAATTGAGAATTTTTATTATATTTACTGTAGTTTCTTCATTAAAGTTATATAAATTTAGAAAATGAATCAGATAATATAATGTAAATAGTTTCATTCTGTAATTTTAATTTATCAAATACAATCAAATACAACAGCTATTAAATTCATCAATATAGAGTGTGAAAACTTAAACAATTTAAATCAATACTGATTATACTTAATGTATTAAAGTAAATGTTGTAATTTACAGGCTCCGAGATTAAAAAATTGTTGGCATGTATATTTTTAAAATAATTTTCTATTCATTTCACAAAAAATCTTTGAAATTAATATCTATAATTCAATAACATTAAATATTTAATAGCTTACAAATAACTCAAACTCGCAAAATTTATGCTTGTATACGTTTTGCTTTTTAATTTTATTCAAGCGAAAAGTATGAAACGAATGTTTCCTTTTATATAAAATCTTTTTTAAGATTTCTTAAATACTCATGTAAATAATTTGAGATTGTGTTTTAGTGTTTTAAATTTTATTGAAATGCTAATAATAAATGGCTTTACATTAGGGTTTGCTTTAAGATTTAAATCTTATTAATTAAAATGTACTCAATTATTGATTTCCTTATATAACACTAAAGTTGTTATAATTATAAATGTTAAAATTTAATTTATAATTATTCCTTAAAATACTTTTATACATATTTTTAAGATTTTATTTAATGCATCTCTAATTTAAAGTTAGAAAACGCAAGTAAAATGATTATGAAATATTTTTATGTTCCTTTAAATTTTTAATGACAATTGGAAATTCATTCTAATTAGAAATTCAGATAAGAATAAAAATATATACAGTTTAATCTTTATCGTAACATAATCAGATAAAATAATTTCAAAAATGGATGAAACAGATGCTGATAATTTATTTAAATAATGAAATTTCGCAATATGTACAATGTTTACATAGCTGTGTGCTGTATACAACTAAACAGCCAAATTTGAAATATATCCCGAATAAACTTAGTTAACGAATATTTTATTTCCAAAAAAAAAAAAACTGTTTTTCAGACCTCTCACAAGAACATTAATTTTTGCCATCTTATCATAAGTGTCACTTAGCCAATGTCGCCACTATTTTTTTTCAAAGTCACGCTAATTTTTTTCTTCCTATTTAAGGAACTGTCGAAACTTTAGTGAGCCATAATTATTTTCTTCAACAAGAAACAATTAAGCTTCTACGATAATAGCGAGATTTTCTTTTTTATAAATATCAAGGTTACACAACATTGTTTACTTGTAAATAGAGTTTCTCCAGTTTGTCTAAAATGCTTATTATTTTCGTATTTCTTCCTTAATAAACAGACTTTCTTTGAAGTTAAATAAATGTTGTAGAGAATTCCATATCATATAATCATACAAATAAAGGACAATCGTTATTTTATGGTTGAGCATTCTTTACTGAGCAATTACTAATACACAAACAAAAGTATTTCCAATTAGTTATATAAAATTGATCTTCATGATCTTGTATTTTTCATTTTTAAATAATTATTTAACCAAGGTTATAAACTCGATTTTAATAATTATAAAATAGATATGACATTATAATTGTAAAAGTTTACTCGGAAAAGCACAAAGTTAGCCGGGAAGTCTTAAAACATATATATATATATATATATATATATATATTTGCTGAGTATTACTTTTATAACTTTTTTATGTGTAAGTTGATAGACTCTATTTTTAGCATGTCTAATTTAATTTAAGTATATTTCCCAAGCAGTGTAATTTGTATGTCAAATTATTTTTTAGCTGTCCTTATTAATTAATCGCTTGAACAGTGACATTAAGAACGGAGTAAAATAATTGATTTTTTTCTTAAAAAATAGAGTTTCAGATCAATCTCATTATCAGTGCATTCTGTTTCTATTCTTAAGTTTTCTTTTCTGGTCTTAGAAAAAGATATGTTTTGTTCCGTTTCGAATCAATTGATCTGAGTAATTGAAAAGGACTGTTTTCCTTCTCATATCTGATTTTCCTCTGAGAGTTAAGCATTAAATATTCTTTTTCTGGGTTGAATTATTAAAAAAAGGGTTGCTGCAAGAAATATGACATTCTCTCGTTAATAATGGGAAAGAATAGCATAAAAATGTTTTTAGTAAAAATAATTTATGCGTACACAAGTGTTTTCTATCTTCTATTGAATTGATTAATAGTAACTGCTTGCTTCAATTTTTTTTACATGAAAATGTTTCAAGTAATTTATTATTGAAAAATTTTAAATGAGTAAGAATACTTCTATTTGTAAATGCATTTTGTACTGTTTATTTCTATTTTCTTTTTAATGACAACTAACCCTTCAAAAATATGAAATTTATCGAGAAAACTAAAGATAGATAAATTTATTAAAAATATCATAAGTATCAATGACTCAAAGATGCATTAAAATTTGAGTTAAAAATGAAAAATTAAATAAAAAAGTAAATAATTTCATGTTTCATCTTTTAAAAAAACTGCGTAAATTTGTTTATTTTTATGTTAAAAGATTTCCATTATTGTTTTAATAGTAAAGTGACAAATCTAGTATTGATGTTTCATTCAAAATGTTTAAAAAAATTAATTGCTTTAGTTTTTCTGAAATCATATTAATTTATATAATATTTAAAAGTTAAAAAATACTAGTGGTGCAAGATTCCGTGAAATTAATCTTTTGTAATTACATTTTGTAATATCTTCCATGAGATATTCATTTATGGTAATCAATATTCTAGTAACACAAACAGTGTAGAACAAAATACTTTACATTGTTCTGAATAAAAGCGCTTTAAGATATTAAAGCTCTTTTTTTTAACTGCCTTTCAATTAAATTTAAAAATTTCTTTTATCTAAAATTGTTTTTCAAGTGCAAATTATATATTCAAACAAAACTATTTTTAAGGATATATGAATACAGTTTTAAAGAATACAGAGTTAAAACGTAAAATATAACGTAATTTTAACGCTATAATTACTTTATCCGTTATATTAACCGAGACATTTTAATAAGAAAACTTATTTTCAAACAAAGATAAATCCAGACATTTTGCTAACTATAAATGTATTACAAAAGAATAATACCATAAATAAAGTATGATACTTTATAAAAAGTAGAAGAATACTTTTATCCAATAAATATTATATATTTCAATTCTTATAAATAAAAACTATTTACTTTATTTACTCTTATCTCAGTATTAAATTAAAACCACTGAAACTTTGTTTATTTTCAGTGATATACTATACTTGTTCATAAATATATTTAAATACTAGTAGGCGTTCTATTCACGTAAAATTCCTCTTCATAAAACATTTTTCTTTTAAAATCATTAAACAGCCTAGATTCTGAGACAAGACTTAAGCACAAGAAATAATATATATAAGAAAAATGTACTTAAGAAGTAGGTAGAAAATTAGAATAGTTAAACTTTTTTTCTATAAATAAAGACCAAATTGAACGAAGGAAAAAAATAGAATAAATTTTAAATATTCATTAATTTTAGAATACTAAAACTATTTATTTATTTGTTTCATAAATTTAAGGAAATCACTGAGAACGTTTTTAAATATTAAAAAATACATTTTAAATAAAGAAATACATTTTTATGCATACTGTTACAAATTATAATTATTATGAAATCGGCATATAAATAAAATAGGTTTAATTTTTAAGAAATAAGATAAAGCTACTAATGAAATAGTAAAAATCATGACTTTAAATTAATTTTTTTTTCATTATATAATTTGACAAATAAAATTTATTCAATAGAGTAGATAAAAAAGTAAAGTTAAAAAAATCTTCACCCCCTCCCAATAATGTTTCCTTTTTTTTCATTTTCTATTAGTGACAATTATATTTGCTAAAGTGGCGCCCAACCTGTCTAGTGGTTATCATAACTGACTATGGATAGGGAGGACCTGGGTTTGAATCCCGTCTCGGGCATGGATGTACTTTCTCTCTCTGTGTGTTTCTTGTCCTTTCCTCAGATTATGGATGAATATAGTCCGCCCTTTAAACGAGTTTGTGGTGGTGTGGCGTGGGCGATGCTACTCGTACCTCCGTGACTTGGTTCACAGGTGCCCACCGGGTAACAATAAAATGAGTAGCAGCTTCCGGACTTGTTGCGGCAAATGGGCTAATGTACTTACTTGCTCATGGGTGCCCACTAACAGAAATAAAAAAAATTGCTAAACTTTGACAAGAACCAAAATTCTCCTAAAGTAACTTTTTAGGTATGCGACTTTCTTTCAAGAACTTATGCAAAGGCTTGTCAAAGTAATATTTTTTTGTTATTTAATGAAAAAGATAAGACATTATTTTCCAAAATACTTTCGTCACTTATCGGAAATTATGTATTAACAAGATAAATAAGGAAAACGAGAATTAAATACACGTTTACACGGTTTTGCATCTCCTTCTGAAAATTTATGCTATATATCACAAATTTCTTGCACAAATACTCAAGTTATTTAAGAACAAATTTAATTAATAATTTCAGTAAATTTTACATTATTCGAAATATTTCTTAGATTAAAGCAACATTAGTAAATTAATATTCCTTTAATAGATTAAATTTTTATCTCTGACAGATTTTTAATTTAAAGTCATTCGCTTATGTAATTTACAATGACAAGTACTGTCTTTTATATTCTCTCATAAATACAGTTTATTGAATAATACTTCAGCTCTTCTATCCTGTCTATTTTATTTTTAGTTGTGAAATATGATGTACTTCAGCTTTTTATAGACCATTGCAGCCATTGAGTCATTATTTAGTACTCAAGATGAGATATGGTGAAGATAATATTTGGTCTAAGACCATTATAATTTAAGTCAAGCTGAGTTTAAATGTGGGAAAATCCTGCTTTTAAACAGATAATCCTTAATTGATAAGAACATAGATAAAATAAACCATAAAATATCATTAAATTTTAAAAATTAAAAAAGAATTTATCGTCAAAATATTAATTAATTTCAGTAGACTAATAACTTCCATGTAAAACCTTTTATGTCTTACGCAGTCTGAAGCTGTTATCTAGTGTATATCACGTTTCTTCGATTTTAATTACTTTTCCATGTCGTTTAACTCTTCTGACTAAATGTGGAAACATGTCTTATTTTTTTTTTCAAAACTTGATTATCATATCTCATAAAATAACATATATATTATTATAAAAGCTCTTATATAATTTTATATTTTATATAAAAATTTAATAACTTGGAATCACTTATAGTGTTTGAATTTCAAACTTTAAAATAACAATTATTTATTTTACAAATTATTTTCACATTTTTCTATGTAAAAAAAAATTTGCTTTATATAAGCAGGATTTATAAATCAAAATTTACTTTACAGTTTACTAATAATCTGTATAACAAAATGATTAGTAACTATATAAATCAAAATAAAATATCTAAATTTATTTTCAGTATATTCAAACAAGTTTTGATTTTATCCACATTCCATTAATTGGAAATATTTAAAAAGTTGTTTATTATCAAAATAAATAATCAAATTATTAATTTGTCTATTTTTTTAATTATTAAATTTAACTGTTGAAACTTGAATATTTACTTGTGTTTATTTCAGTAAGTTATAATATGCTTTAGAACCTTATATGTTTTAGTACTAAATTTTCCATTGAATTTGCAAAAAACCTTAAAATCAATACAAAATAGCAGTGTTTTATTTTGAGTTTATTCAAATTACGTCATCTAGTATTTTGTAAAAAATTTCCTTTTGTGGATACTTTCATTTATCACAAAATAATAATGTAGAATTAATTATTCATTATGCGTTCTATCTAAATATTTTGCTGATGTATGTTGTATTTTTCATTAATGAATTATTTTATCTCACTTACATTTCTAAAGATTTTAAATTGCTTTCAGCTTCAACCAATTACAAATCATTGTTATTCAAATATCTTTTAAGTGTAGAATATAATATAAATTTCACACTTTTCATTTTAAATGAAAACAGCATGGTTGTTAGTAGCAATATTATAAAACAATCTGCTTAATACTAGTTTGTTTGTGTTTATATTTTCTTATACATTTTAATTTTTAATTTTTATTTTTTATTTTTCCCGAGCAAACAATGATGGAAAAATTTTATTTTCATCCATAGAAAACTTAAAATAACAATGAAAAGTGTATATAAAGTTACAAGTAACATAATATTTTCTTTTATTTTAAGTTTGGAATAACATGAATAATAAAATCCGAATTCATTTTAATATTTTCCGTTTCACGCCATATCTTATATGCAAATTTGTAAATTTAGATTGCATGAAGAATTAAGAATGATACTAGAAAAAAATTGCATTCATTAGAAACTTGTAAACTTTCAACTATCACTTTCCAAAATAAAAAAATGTCCTTTTTTTTCTTTTTTCAAATAAGAAATATTTTTTCACATTTATTAACAAAGAATTAAATAACATTTATACACTTTTACATAATTTTCAGAATTATGTATTTACGTTTTTCATAATTACAATTTATTATTTTGACATGTAAAAAACATATTTCATAAGCAAGATCTGTATAAGATTTTGTATAATGTACTTTATATAGAGGAATTTAATTTTGTGCAATTAAAAGAGAAATGATTTGCATGAATAATCATTGTCAATAAATTCTATCTCTACGTAATTTATAATGCAAAAGAGTGGTAACAGAAGTAAAATATATTTGAACCACAAAGCATAAACAAAATAATTTCCCCCCATCGAAAATGCAATAGGAAAGGCTAATTTTGGACATATTTTATATTAAATATACTTTTATGCTTTGTTAGTAGAAATTAATTAAAAGGGTTAATTCAACTTAAAATCTTTTATACGTGTATTTTAATAAAATTAGTTCAATTTATCACCTATTGACATTTGAGACTTGTAGTGATAACTTCAGAGTTAAAAGCATTACTATAAACGAACACATTTGGTTTAATAAAAGAAAAAACTGTATTTTTGAGCCAGAAGCAGTAATTTCTTATACTATAGATATAATTCGGACTTCTAGTGTTTTCATAACTTACGAAATATGTAGCGGAAAAATTATGAATTTAAAAATGTGAAGGGCCCAGAACGGTGCCTTCATTCTACAAAATTTTGAAAATGCTTCCATTTTGATAAAAAAAATAATAATCCGTTAGTTCGAATAATAAAATATATAACGGTTCTATGGATTTTGAACTTTACTCAAGAATGAAATTCTAATACCAAGAAGAAAAGATGAAGTGAAGTTTCTTGCGTGATAATATCTTATTCATAAATAAAACCACTCAAACTCAGGCTAATTAATGATTCAATGAATTTCCTAAAATTACCGATTCTATCTTAGAATTCCATGCTGCTTCTTACATCATCAATTTTGAAACAGCATGGAATTTGAACTGTCTGCTTAAATGAAGAAGATTCGTTATTGATTAAGCAAGAACTCCAATTTTTTACCATATTTCCAGTGATATATTTCCCAATTGAAGATTAGCATTTTCTTGTTTGAAAGTGAATTTGGAAATCAATATCATGTAATACAATTATCACTAAATTTTATTTCACACTAATATAATCAAGGAAAAATCAAAATAAATGTGTCTCTATTGATTAATTTATCAGCAAATGAAACAATAATTTATACCACAAAAAGAAAATTTTTAAATTTCAATTCAAACTGTAGATTAAATTTAAAGGATTACAATTGCCCATGATGATGAATCTAAAATCTTTTAAATTGTTAAGTTGGTCAAGATCTTGTTTGAAAACTCAGTGATTGATATTTTAGTTTCGCTTTTCATATGGTTTGATACATGTTTTATCAATTAAGTTCTATATAAAACAGATTTCTTCACAACTATATGAATAGCTACATATTCGTGTTTCAAAACTAAGGAAGTGACACTTTAATCATTTTTCATATAATGTGATGTATTAAAACATCTTCAGTGGCAACAGATGGTAATTCCATTTAGTTTGGAAAATAGTAAATGTAATAAATAATTCAATTGGAGCTCTAACTTAGTGACATTTCCAATATTCTTGAGCACAAATATTTTACTTTTTATGATAAAGCTTTCGGAAATATATTCCACTAAAAAAATATTCAACTACCTTCAGCAATAACATCACAAAAATGTCAGAAATAGTAATGGTTCTCACAGAGAAAATGCCCAAATTATTTAGTCATGTTCTAAGTAGCTTCCCAATTTTTTTAATCTCTTATTGAAAGGAGTATGTGAGAAACTAAAAGCAGCATGTTAATGTATTTGCTTAACTGAAAGCCTATTTGCTATGCTTGGAGCAAACAACGCTTTAAGAATCAATGTTCACAATTACTTAATTTACCACTTGGCGTATTATTAATATATTATTCGTTCTGAATTTTCAATTAGAAATGAATAAAAGATGTTCCAGAAGACCAGTTCGCTTGAAAATATTTTCTTCAACAAATCATTTATTGATCTGTTGAGGTTATCAACACATCAATTTTTGTCGATAAAACAAAAAATCCAATTAGTTTTGTGTTGTAATTTAGTTGTAACAATGTTGTGTAGTGTACACAGTACTAACTATACACTACAAAGATGTAAAGTAACTAAAATTTTTTTTTTAATTTTGTGTCTTTATTTTTTAATGATGTGTTGTGTAAGTACTCCAACTTTCTTTTCTGTTTCTCCGCTAAAATGACAGTAACAATGCTTTCAACATATTTGTAACAACAAATAGTCCAAATACCATGCTTAAATAAAAAAAACCTTCAAACAAATATTTAATAGTAATGATAATTAAATAATTTAAAACCAATAGTAAATGAATAATTTAATTTTTCCGTATCCGTTTCTAACTTCTTAGTTCTTATTTATTTTGAGTATTTATAATAATATGTTACTTCAAACATTAATAAAATCATTATTTATTATCACAGACTGATTATAATTTTCCCCTGCTGATCGAAAGTAATAAAACTCTATCGTTTCTTTAACGTTTTTCTTTTTATCCTTTATTTTGTAAGTCAAAAACATTTTCATGTGAACATTTATTTATACTTTTATTTTGATACAGAATAAATAAGTATATCTCAAGGCGCCAAGTTTGGGGAATATGGAAAAGTTTTTTTCTGTAATTATATGTTTGGCGACTATAAACAGCCTCAATAAATGCTGAGCAAGTAAGAGCATTGCTCTTCTTCTACAAATAGATATTCATATAAACATTTTAACTCAGTTTGTTTTTATTCTAATAAATTTAACTATCACCCGAATTTAATCAGAAAATCTTTTACCTATTACACTATTTTATAAATAGTTTTTAGTTCTTAAAAAATAATTTGTGACTTTGTCATTATTTAAAGAAATATTTTGATTTTGAGTAAATCTATTTTTTTATGAATAACAAATACAAAACATTTTGGTACTTACGTACTAACCCCATCGCAGCTTTTTAAGCTGATTGAGTTTCGAAGCAATTTCCTTATAATAAGAAAATTTCTTTTTATAATTATAAGTAAGCTTTTCATATTAAGTAAAAAATATTTTCTAACAATAGATTAAACGCTACCTCTACATAAGGTTTGGCGCGAAATTAACTGCTTTTATTGCTATTAACTGCTTTTATTGCTAAATTAATTGCTATTTATACGTACGTACCAAAACTTTCATGGTTTTTGAGTGAAAAAGGATAATTATCCTTGGGATAATTTGAAAAACACGAGAATTAATTAACTGATTAACTAACGAGAATTAATTAACTGATATTAATTAAGTTATAGGCTGCAATTTTGTATGGCATACATCTCTCTGAGATGTTTTCTTATTGAATTTATCTGTTGTTGTTACTTATCACACTTGGTGGAGTCAAGCCCACCCATAGAGCGAATAAAGTCAGAAAGAGTGCCTTCCGGTTTTGGACAGAGCACCCTCTAAAAAGTGTGGAAGTACGACTTGTCTCATAGATGGCAGCACCATCTGTATCTTCAAATTTAGAGATAAGAAGCCAAGGAAGAACCAAGGCCTTTCTCCTACCATCCCCAGAGGTATTAATAATTAGCATTTATCTTCATGATTTAAAAGAAAGTTTAGACATAAGTGTGGGATCTAAAATATTTCCCCTGCAAGACAAATTAAAAAATTAATTAAGTTTAATTTTTAAGAGATAATTTTAATACAGATAATATATATTTTACTTCCATCTCAAATTTGTAAGTATAGACTTTATAACTAAATATTTTTTCACATTATTATTTTGACAAAAATTGTATTCATAATTCTACATTTATGGTGAATTGTTAACATGTCACTTTATTTTCACTTTTTTTCAAGGCATTTGTTACCTTGGGTTTAAAGGGACATATACAAAACTGTATAATGGCAAAATGGGTCCAAACCATTCTTCTTGTAAAAACAGCTCCCAAGAACTAAATGTGAACAATAACTTGTTCTTTTTCTTACTAAAATTAAAATTATTATCTTCAAATGTTCACATTTGGAATTTTTCACTTACTTGCATCTATTGCAGATAATAATTAGTGGTAACATATGCAAAATTTATATTTCTGTCTATTAAAACTATTGGAATTTCCAGAGTGACATGCAAAAATTTGAATTTGCCTCAAAGATTTACATGAAAATGATTAACAATCTACCCTGTATTCATAGAGTGGATTTTATTAAATATATCTGCATTGTGTATTGTAAAACAATTATACAGTCTCACATTTGAAAATAGCTGTTTCAAAAATGATAAGACTTTACGTGAAACTTTTCTATTATTTTAGTGCAGATAGCTAGAACCTCTATCACAATGCGTTGAAATTCCACTATGACAGAACCATGATCTGTCGAGGCCACATTTTATTTTTATAGGATGCAGCTGTTGCGTTGATTGTTCATGTCAGCCACCTGAGTATGGAATTAATGAGCTTAAAAAAGTAATATCAAATAATGTCATGCGAGATCACTGAGATGTTAGACAATTGATATCCTTTCAGTTTACGGAATCACTTATTTTGAGTTAGAAACTTCATTCGTTTACAGAACAAAGGAAATCTTCATTTTGATAACGTATGATAGACCACTGAGTCTCAACATGATTAACAATATTTTTTATCACGGAACAAAAGAGTCAAAAGAGCTAATTAAGATTTAACTGTTGGCTGCTTAATTATGTCCATAAGTTTGACAATAGATTATGCAGTTGAATCGTCCCAGATGTGTTCTCAAATAGCGAAATTAACCAATAATTTGCATGACTTGCATTTCATACTACCTGCAAACTTAATGTTATCTTCCCCCTTGTATCATTGCAAACAGAGTAGAGTATTTTGTTTGATATCTAACCTGGTATAATAATTTTGATTACTAAGAGTGTATTTTATTTTTTGATAAATTTAAGAATTATTTTTCTATGGGGAAATTACTTTAAGATATTAAGATACAATAAGATTTAATTCTTGAATTAATCAACAGGGCATATATTTTCAAACAAAGATGAAAGTAATGTTAACAATGAAATAATTTCTCTGTTGAAAAATTTAGTAAAACTTTATGCCTCGTAACTTTTTTTTTATCATATAATTGATGAAAAATTATACATCAAGATAAAAAATTAATAACTTTGTATATCAAAAATTATTCTAAGTAAATCTTAATTGTGTGAAAATTTTAGCAATAATAATTAATGTCATAAAATTAGCTCTGCATATTTTTCCTTTATCACACAAAATTTTCTATTATTTTTATTTTTTTTACCATATATATTGTTAATTCTGATTAATATACTTAACGGGTGTTACTTATTTTTGCGTATTTCTTGTACCTTAATACGAAATTAAAAATCAAGAAAAAATACTAATGAAAAAACAAAATATATGATAAGAAAATATACAAAATAAAACATAATGATGAAAAAACAAAATATCATTCAATCGAAAATACTGTAACAAAAAAACTTCCCTGTTCTTTTAAATACCAATTAGAAAATTTAAAAAAACGTATAAGCTTGGTATAATTATCAGTTCAGATTATTTCTTGTTAAACACTCAAAACTAATTGAATTAGATAAACCATTCAACTTTTTATGTTTTCAACAACATGAGCAAAACATTTAGTGTTGAAAAATAATAGAATGGTTTGAAAACAATTAGCTGTGAAAGGAATAATAAGTCAAAAATTAAGAAAATCTTCTTATCATCACAGAAACAAGAAATTTTGACTTATTTAATCTTTGTTGTAACAGCATAATCTGTTAATGATAAATAAATAGATAAACATTTCAATAATTCAAAGCACAATAAAAATATAATAAAACGAAATCTTAAAATTTTCCAATTATAACTTTTTTTAAGAACTTTTTTATCTGCAAAACTAATTAAAACATTTTTAAATGAAACATGTTCGCTTAATCAATTAAATTTAGCTTAAGACTTTTTTGTATAGTATTATTTTCCTCTTTACTTGAAAAATTACTTTTTTTTTTACAATGTGTTATTCTAATTCTTATTTCTTTGGGTAATAATAAAAAATTAATAGTATGTAAATTTACATTCCTTCGTTTGATGTTGTCTTGGTCAGATTAATATCAATTCAAATAGTAATAAAAATAATTTCATTTATATTTTTTAACTTAAAATATATTACATTATTTGCTGACGTGAAATTATGAAACAAATGATTTTTTATTGAAAAAAACTATTTTCTTTAAATATAATATAAAAATATGTTTCATATTCTTCTTAAACTTTACATAAGAAATTTTAAAAAATTGTCTTACTAAAATTGCATGCAAAATGAACGTTAAAATGTTTCTACAATAAGAAATCGGCATTGTTTTCCTCTTGTCTTAACTGACAAGATATTTTAAGAAATTTAAGACACTTCTTTTAAACAGTAAATTCACTTTTTGATTCTTTTGAAATTTTCTGATTTTGTGTGACTTTTAAAAAAATGACAAGATTAAAAACTTGAAGTGTTTCCACTAGGTAAAAATGTCGCCCAAAATATATTACAAACCTTAATTCAAAATTTATAAATATCATTTCATCTACTCTTTTTATACTTTATTACTTCAGTAAATGACAAATTTATGTTTCTAATAACCACTAGAAATTCTTATTTTTAGGTGTCAATTTTCGTGTAAAAATTGAAACAAATTTCTAGAATTTTGATTTTTTAATAAATTAGCAACTGAATATTAAAAATTTGTTTGTAAATATTTATGTATAATTATTTATGTTATGCATTAATAACTTATACATGGAGTATCAAATATTTGTGTATAATATTTGGCAAAAATCGTTTTTTCTTTAGTTTTTATTAATTTATGTTTCTTTAATTAAATAAAATATTAAAAATAAATTTTAAAGTATTTTAATTATTTTTATCTATATTTAATTAATAAATAGTTTAGATATATTTCTCCGTAATCTGTACAAGCATGCTATTCTCAAATTACAAGAAATCAAACATCTATTAACTAGGAGATTATCAACTACAAAATTTTCAATTTTTGTTATATAAATCATATTAGAACTTTTATTTTAATTATATAATCGAAATAATTTTCCTCGTTTTTTACAAAATATATATATTTCTTATATTGTTTAAATAGATTTTTTAATTGATTATTAATTAAATATTTTTGAAATATAAATTTAAATTTAATGCAAAAATTTATGTCTTATCGGATAATAGAATAACCCATAATTCAAGCACTAAACAACAAATAATAACAAAGTTACATTTATTAAAATTAAAACTAGAAATATACTAACTTTAATTATTTTAATAAAAGTTAATACTACTCAATGCTTTTAAGATTCTACTACAAATTTTTTAAAGCGGCTAATTCTTAAAAATACTTAACACATTTCTAATTTCAGTATTGATAAAATTTTAATTAATAACTTGAGCTAAATAATTTTTGTCAACTTATAGATACTTACATAATAATTATAATATAATGGTTAGTAACTATAACAGTTAATAAAGTAAAAATGAGAGTTTATGCATACAAACACACTGGTTTGTGTAAAATAAATCTGTTGCTTCTTGGAAGTACTTTTAATATTACTTCTATATTAATTTTAATGATTATGGTTTTGAGACAGTTGAAATTAGTTTAAAAGACCTCAAGGCAGAAGAAATAATTCATCACTTCTGATTAAATAAATATATGTTGACAGTATATCTACACGTCCAATCGTATTTACACTTCATGAATTCCTATCAGCGTGGGATAAAATAACCTTAAATGTTAGATCTTGACATTTTATGATACTCCTAGAAAAGTTAAATCTGGGTAAATGATATCATTAACTGTCGTAGATTGATATATCATTACACTTACAAATAATTATAGTTTTTTGTGAAATATATTTGTTATGTACATTGAGTAGGATGTTTTGAATTATTTAACTACCATTATACATTAAAATATTATTATATTATAAAAATAAACATTCATTTAATTAAATGGTTAAAAACAAGAATTATTTAATAATAATAAAATTAAATATTATTTATATAAATTGGGATATTTTAAAGTAATAAGAGTTTGTGGAACATAATTGTCTTTTAAATAATATTGAAATCTTTTAATAATTGATGTGATTTTAAAAGTTTTTGATTAAAATGTAGTTTCATTTATATCTCATTCTTACAGAATAAATTAATATAACTATCTTACTATATAAAAATGAAAACTTTTTAGTTGACCCTGCAAATGACCTTAGTCCTTCACTGAAACATTTCCTGTTAGAAATCAGAAAAGTTGAAAGATATATTTTATAAAAAAAAATGCTACATATTTTTAAAATATTAAAGTAACAAATTTTCATTTGATTTTTTAAAATGAAATCTATTCAATTATAATAAAATGTTAATAAACTAGCAGTTTCTGTATAAGAAACTGCAAGTGAATAAAAAAATCCCTTTATAAAATATCCTTTTATAAATATCCCTTTATAAAAAAAATCCCTTTATAAAATAACATGTTTACCAGCTATATTCAAAAAGTAATTTCACCAAGAAAGAAAACTATCACAAACGAGGAAATAATACTGAAAACAATCTAAGCAAATAAACAGTAGCTTTTAAATTAAAATAATTCACAAAAAACAAATAAAGAAATAATTTATAAAATAGGTTACATTAATTTTGCCTGATTAATAAATAAAATTATCTTATAATAAATAAAATTAATTTATAATTTTAAGATTTTGGCTGATTTTTATTTTTTAAATGTATTTAAAACTGAAAGTATAATGAATTTTATTCAAACAAGCCATTTTAAAATGTTCTTAAAATTAAAAATTAATTTATAACATGCAACCATCTAAGCCAAAATTAAAAATCAAAATCCGATTAAATAAAAATATAATAGCCTTCCAATAATTAATAATATAATTAATAGTTTAATATTAAAGCCAAATGTCTCATCTAAATATGAATTTTTAAATAATAAAAAATGCCATTTTTTTTCTTTAAATTAATAAAATTTAATCACAAAAATGTCTTTCGTTTCTAAAAAATAACAATTATAGAAAGTTTAAATATAATTGATAACAGGCGTTATTTATAAAAACGTAAATTATTTAATGCCTTGAAATATAAAGCACAATATATAATTGAAACAACGCTTTCTATCTACCACAATATGCTGCTTATTGGGAAGTCGTTGCCACCAATATTGGCCAATTTAACAAGGTTCAATAAAACAACAATAAAAAAAAGTTACTTTCAAGTATGTATTTAAATTTAAATATGTCTGAAAGTAGGATATGTTGTTTTTATACATTTTATTCAATATAGTCAAAAACGGAACTTGAGTTTGAATCCGAATAATGCATTTTAATGATTGAGCCACGATATCAAGTCTTTAATACTCAAACGGGAAAGAACAAGATCTGATGTAATTAAACCATCATTTACTAATATCTTCTGTGTTTATTAGGAAAACGTTTAGGAGATATTTTATATTAAATTGTTTATAAATAGAGAAATACAGGAAATTTAACGAATATACTCGACTATAAAAAATTCTTAAAAACATAAAATTAATATCTAATTTCTTTATCTTAGTGTACCGAGGATCGAGATTTTTATCTTTCACTAAACCACCATTGTTACAAAAAATTCTTTTCAATTACATCATAAAAAGTTTTTATTTGCTTTGAAGAAATAATTATTCATTGTTATAGTTAAATGTGTCTTTTTAATTAAGTAATTTATGATATTAATTACAGCCTCTTATAGCTTGAAATTTCATCTGAATATCAATTGTTAAGAATCTATGACATTTTTAAAAACTTATAGAATTTTTAATATTAAATTTTTATTATACTGAACAAATAATAAAACATATGTTGATTTTTTTAAATTAAAAAATTATTTAAAATACAAAATTTACACAGAACATTGCTTTTTTACAGTGTAAATTGTTAATGACAAATATTCGCACACGCATAAGCTTTATAACACTTAATATTATTTTAAATTCGTTAAAAATTTAAAAAATTAAATAATGGACTAATAATTTTATTAAAGTCATAGTTTGTGATAGAAAATTTAAATTATTAGTTTGAAAATTTTGCAATTTTTTAAATAATATAATTTATTTTTGAAATAATATAAATAAATGATGTTTGTATAATACATACATAAATATTTAGCTATTGCAAAAAATAAAGGATCTTACAAAAGTTTATGGTTAATTCTAATTAAACCAAATTAGAATTGCTTTATATTATAATAACTATTAGTTTAAAGCTTATATAAAAAATCTAAGAATTAGTAGCTAAACACTCAAATAACTTTAAGCAATAGTTTATTTGAAATTTACGTATACGTTTGCATCATGCAATTCTCAGATAGGTTTTCCCGACGTCAAGTCTCGTTTTTTCGATTGTAAACGTTAGAATCCCCCGAAAAGTGTTATTTCAATTCAAGAAGCCATTTTTTGTACTAAACTAGTAGGCACCATTGTAGAGCTTCACGCGCATTTTGTTCAATTTCCGGTGACCAGGAAATCCATCTAAGTTTTTGCTGTATTCCTCCTCAATTTTTTTTCTGGGAGCTATCTCTTCTTCCTTGTTCGAGAAGACTATAAAAAAAGGGAAGCGACGACATCAGCATCTTAAATTTGCATTCTCAAACCAGAGCTACGGACTGATATAGAAGTCATTTATAGACTATAAAAGTGAATGACATCTCTTCTTTTTAAAGAAGGTTCTAGCGAGTGCAAAGACATTTCTTCTTCTTCAACAAAGTGTTCGTTTACAAACATTTGAGCCTAAAAAGGCAGCTGAAATTTTTTTTATTTTTTAAATTTTTGGAAACGCGTATTAAGAGCTATGTAAGAATTATTTGTCTCATTTTAAATCATGTTTGAAAAAGTGTTTTAATTTCTCTTTAATTCAGTCTTCCAAATTTTTGATAAAAATCGTTTAGTATAAAAATCCAAAAATGTATTCAAATTATGTGAGGTAAACTGTATTATATAAACTATATTTTTAATTTAGCACTTATTAAAAGTGGTTGTAAAGTAATTTTTCTCAACTAAAATAATTATAGATATGAAGATATATTGGATAACATTCTCAAAAAGCAATAACAATTAATCAATCAATCATAAATTTTGACATTTTCAATCAATCAATCAATTATATATATCTATCAAATATTGAAAAGTGCTATATGCCATGCAGTGTTCGATTGAAATTGATTATTTTTATTCCATTTAATTTAACTGCCTTCTTTGTAAGTATATAAATACGCAAAGGAAATAAATTCTTATTCGAAAATTAATATTTTTTATTCTTGAAAATTATGTTAGGAATTTTTTTCAGATATTCTAATCTTTCTTTTGTAAACTGCATTTTTATATGAGGGCTGAAAATATTATATAACAATTTGATTTGATTTTAAATATAGTACAAATAAGCGAAACAAACTAAAATATTTCAAGTTTGTATCGTTCATTTAAACTATTTTTAAAATAATAAAAAATGGTGCAATAATAAAAAACATAAGCACGAAATTTATTTAATTTGTTAATCTTCTCTCAAAAAAGACATCCTTTAAATTTAAATTACTTTTTGTTATTAAATTAATTTGGTTTATAAATTCTAATAGTTTTTAAATTGCAATAACTTAATATATTTATGTAAGCATAAGATGTACAATACTTGTGAAAACTTTTAAATCCAATAAATATTAAACTACTATTGCTTAACTTCCATTTTATGTCCACTAACATAAAAATAATTAATTTAAAATTTTCTTCCATTATAAAAATTCATCTTTGTCACATTTATAATTAAATGGCAAGTTTATTTTGTGGCATAAAAATAACAAAAATTAGTGAGTTTCTTTCCATAAGTGTCTTAATAAAACTTAAGTAAATTTTTATATTAAAATTAATTATATTTTAATTTAAATTTAAATTTTTATTTTTAAATTTATTATTTGTTTTGAATTAACTTATGCATTAACATGCCTTAAATATTTATATGAGCACCGAATATTTACAAAATTATGGTCCAAAATTTTAGAAATATTCATAGCTGATTCTCTCAGCATTTCTGCGTTAAATCAATTTTCAAAATATGAAGCGCCTCAATCCATTCATTTCATGAAATCGATAAAAAAAATGCACTTATAATCTCTGCAATCTCCAACTTGTAATGCAAACGACGTCCATGTAAGGTCTTTCAGTTAGATTAGAAAATGGCTTTATGTCACATACTACTAGAAAATTTTAAAAAAGTTAGGTGTTCTATTCTTTTGAATTGTTATTTTCAAGAACTCAATAGCCAATCTTGCTTAATGCATGAGTCCTCTAGTATTCATTTGTTGAACAATTTCGGGGAAACACCACTAGGTAGCAATTAACTGTGGTTGTCTTTTAGCTTGATAAAATTGCCCAACACTAACGAAAATGACATACATTATTTTTTTTCATAGCAAGTTGTCTTATTATCGTAGAGAGTATGCCCATAACTTCATCTTCAAAGACCACATGTTTCTTCTTAAATATGTAACTCCGTTATAAAATGATATATACATTTCCTTACCAGTTACAATGTTAGAAATAATAAGATGGCCATCATCTTCAAGTAAAAGTTTTTTTCTTTTTTTAGATTTTTTTGGATTTTTTAGATTTTTTTCTTTCTGGCAAACTTCTCTTTTTAAAGCTCGTTAAATTATGATAACCCAATAACAAAAACTTTTTCTTATCCAATTATTCATAAATATTTTTTTCTTTATTATCTTAGTACAGAGAATTTTATTTGTTATTTTTGTATGACAGAAACATTACCAGGAATTGAAAATTGATAGCACCCGTCCTTCGTATTCTTTGTGAAATTCTGTTAACCATTGCAAAAGATAGACTTTGTAGTTTCCAAATTTTAGCTAAATTTCACAATTATGTTTTCACATCTATTTTTTTTTCTACTTAAATTGGCTCTACGCTAAATTACTTTATGTGTCTGTCTATATATATATATATATATATATATACACTACTGGTCATTAAAATTGCTACACCAAGAAGGCTACATGCTACAGACGTGAAATTTATACGAAAGGAAGAAGGTGCAGGGATATGCAAATGATTTGCTTTTCAGCGCATTCAGACAAAGCAGGCGCCAGTAGCGACACCTACATTGTGTTTAAATGAGGAAATCGTTCAGCCGGTTCCTCATACACAAATTGCATTTGAACGTTGTTGCCAGGTGAAAAGTTGTTGTGATGCCTCGTATAAGAAGGAGAAATGCGTACCAGCGCGTTTCTGACTTTGATAAAAGTCGAATTGTAGCATACCGGGATTGCGGTTTATCTTATCGCAGTATTGCTGCTCGCGTCGGTCGAGATAAAATGACTGTTAGCAGAATATGGAATCGATGGGCCAGGACGGTAATACGGAACGCCATGAGGGATCTCAACGGCCACCTATCACTAGCAGCCGAGAAGACAGGCATATTATCTGCATGGCCGTGATGGTATGAGGTGCCATTGGATACACGTCTCAGTCACCTCTTGTTCGCATTGACGGTGCTTTGAACAGTGCACGTTACACTTTTGTTGTGTTACGACCCGTGGCTCTACCCTTTATTCGAGCCCTG
>JAPDSC010009535.1:28429-57550 GCA_026290005.1 Latrodectus geometricus | reverse complement strand
CAAATTTCCGATTTGGGGAGTTATTTCAAATTAGTTCCATTTTGATAACATATTATTCAATATTTATATATTAATAAGTTAAATAAATTCAATATTAATAAGTATATAATTCAAGAAATAAGTTTATAATTCAATTTTAATAAGTTGAAGCACTGTTTATGATTAGAAGAAATATATATTTTCAGAAATTTTTTTTTTTTTCTTTATCCGTTTATATCCATTCAATTCAATGGAATCAACTAAAAGCCAAAGCCACAGTACCTAAATTCAAGATCTTCGCCAATAAATCAAACCCAAGAATGCAATATATTTCGAAACAGGAGCGTCGATTCTTTATATTTCGTGGCTTTCACAAGCTCAATATTTTACTTCATTTCTGTTTTTTCCCCCAATAAAAAAAAAAAAAAACTAAATCGAAGCAAAACGATAAAAGATAGTACGATTACGAACCTTGATCTGTATTTTATTATTATAATCGGGTTAAAAGTATTGAAAATGCAAAAGTAGTTTGCGTAGATAAGATTATGGTTATCATCATGTTAGCAGAGGAACAACGGATAACAAATGATTGGCATTCACTTTGTTATCAGCTTAAAAGAAGTTTGAAACCACAGATTAAAAAACAGAATAAAATATTATTTTTAGCATTCGAAATCACATATTTTCAAAATTAAAATATTCAAAATAAATCAAAGGACAAAACTTTACTTATAACAAAAACAAATCAATCACGTTTACATCAAAATTGTGAGAGATAAAATGTTCAACAAAAAGTGTAATAGAAATTCCTTCAATAGTTTAAAAAAAAAATAATCCGAAATAAATTTCTTTCGAGGTTTAAACTTAAAACAATTTTAGAAATTTTTAGGGAATTGAATGAACAAGTTTAAGAAATTAATATAAACTGAAGAAATATTACGGAACCCATTTTGTGTATATGTATATATGTATGTTTATTACAATAATAGGAACGTTTAATAAAAATTAGTTAACAAATTATAAAATACGCATAGTAGATACTCAAACAATATTGCATAAATATTTTTAACAATACATGTAAACACTAATGGTTTTTATAAAATATTACAAATAGGATTATTTTCACACTTTTTAATCGACACTTTGACTTAGGTAGCGTGCATAGAATATTTTGCTAACAGTAGTACCCGAACCAATACAATGTAAAAATCTTATTATTACATTGTATTGGTTCGGGTTCGGTTCAAACCCTTGTTTATAATGATGCTTATAAAAATTCGTCAAAAATTAGAAAAAAAAAATCAGCAATTCTTTTTAATTTTTTTTCAATACGTCAGCCAATTCTCGTTATCAGAAATAATCTTTAGTTCCGGAACGCGTTCCTGTCCAAAAAGGAAGTACCGGAACGACGTTCCGGAGCGTTCCGGTTCGACGACACCACTGGTAAGAGTTCTTATCAACTAGAAAAGAAACTACAAAATTAAATAATGCTTCAAATAATGATCAAGCGCTTACGAATGCTCCAAAAATCCCTATTAACGGTTTTAATGAGAGGTTATGGAAGAACCATCACAGATATTGCTTCACAGTGCTCTTACATTTTAAAAAATGATCCTAAGCAGAGGAGAATAAAAGCTAGGAATATCTATAATCCTTTTTCGGTGGAGAAAATACAAGAGTGTGTATATTTAACAAGCTGCGATGGGTCAACTTGAAAGAGTTGCTCCGACAATGCCTGCCGTTCATTTAAAAGCGTGATATTTATGGTAATATAATTGTAAAGGTTTTTACTAGAATCGATGTAGCTGGAAAAATCATTACTTTGTGGTTTAAGAGCGAGAGAAACACGTTTAGGATGGACTATTCCAGGGGTAGCCAAACTTTTGGGATCTGGGGTCTACTCCACACTTAAAAAATCGATGGAGGGCTACCAATGGCAGAGCTAAATTAACGTAAATATTTATTTTCGCTAACAAGAAAAAATGGTAAATTATGCAATTTTTCTAAAAAAAAAAAAAAAAAACTTAATATTATTAATTACAAAATAAAATTTACTGACGAAAATAATCAAAGTATTCCTATATCAAAAACTGACCATCCTATTCACTTTGTTTAGTTGAAATTTGGCACTGTATATCTGCGACAAATTTATAATATTGTGGCTGGTACGAGCTTGTTGCAATGCATAAACAGAAATTAAATGTTCATCTGTTAAATGCGATCAATGTTTGTTTTTTGTTCATGGTTGAAAAAGCAGATTCACAAAGTATGATTTCAAATACAAAATCAATTTGTAAATGTTTGGAAACGTTTCCTCAGAGGTTAATTTCCAAAAATCAGTATCGCTAAAATATGCTCTGGATTTAAGAAATATATCGCATCTTAATTCAATAATTTCTTCCTCGACAGTGACTGATGTAATATCTATTAAATGTCCTATATTTTCAGATATTCCATCAATGTTGACATTTTCATTAAATGGGAAATATCATAAAATTAAGTATTTCTTTCAACCTAATTAAGTCAGCGAATCTTCTTTCAAATTCTTCAAACTAAACAAGTAAGTATTAAGCGAAATCTTCGAAGTCTCGGTTTGGATTATGGATTCAATCTTCCTCCATGTTTTTGAAGTTTCTTAATTCATGTTTTCTTAATTGAGAGTCATACCTTTCTATAGTTTTTTTTAATGTTTTAATCGCGCTCATCATGTCCGTTTTAGGTTTTATATATAAATCGTAAACCTTTAATCATAAATCTTTAAATTGTAAATCTTTGCACAGTTTGTTTCGGTTTTTAAATCATAGACTGTAGTAAATTTTTATTTTAAATAATTAATTGATTCTATATCATAAGTCATAAACGAAATTGTTAATATCCGAGATCATTATCGGGATTGTCGCGTGGACTACCTAAAATGTCTCCGCGGTCTACTTGTCGACTGCGGTCGACGTCTTGGCCACCCCTGGACTATTCTGTAGCTTTCGTGAGAGGAAAAGGAAAGTAACAAAATTGGGGACATCTGAGGAGAGAAAGTCCAGAAGATTATATAGAAACAGTTCAAGTCAATAAAGATAATCGTTTTGTTGTACCATAATTTGCTGCCTCATAAATTTAACTTGGTTTTAGAGAGACTGCAAGAAAGTTTGAAGCAGAAAATTTCTATGAGTAGTATATTTGAATATTGAGTAAGAGGAGATACATTCACCATCTCATCTCATATAAGAAAATAGCGCAACGAGACTTGTGTTTGAAAGGTTCGTCAAGCTTCAATGACTGGGTCTAGATTAAGCAATAAACTTTGTTGATTCCTTCCATATTAACACGTTTTCGCATGAATTACAGCAGACATCCGTAAAGCATTTTAACAGATTTGACTACAAGAGTATTTAAGAAATTTTTGGTATAACGAAATCAAAGAACTGAAATATTTCATATATTGCCGTTCCATATTTTTAATAAGCACTATTTAAGCCACTTTGTTATTTAAAGCAGTGAGCGTGTGCTTTAAAACTGTTCATGCTATTATAATTATGCATTTTCATTGAACGATTCACTACATAAACGTGAATTAAAAAATTTCCTGATGTCGATGATTGAATGCGACTGTAACTGACTTATTTAAATCCGATTTTTTTAATAACTTTTACTGGTAGTAAGAAAATGCATTAGATTCTCGATTACCAATAATATAAGACAGAAAATACATTATATGTGAATTTCTTGTTATTTGATTTATCCTGCAAGTCTATATTGAATCAAGCGGTATCTATAAAAATATCTATACTTAAAAAAAATGGAAGTAACATATCAATATTTAATTATTAAAACTAAAAACAGGTAACTTTATAAAGTTAAAAAAAAAATATTGCCCAAAACAGTCCAAAATTAGACAAATTTTTTTAACTAGATTCAAATTAAGATATTTGTGAAGAATGATTAATGCCAAATTTACTCTCTTTGTTTATTAGTTACGAACTCTAATTCGTATATATTTTAATCTATAGTTGCCATTTTTTGGATGTTATAGAAAGTCCAAAGAAAATGGAGAAAAAAAATTATAGAAATTCTTAAAATTTGTGATTGTTTCTAAAATGCCAGTCTTGGAACTGCATCATAAATATTTTCAAAAATTAAATGGTGATCTAAATTGTGATCTCAATATAACAATAAACATAAGAATAAAATATGGGGAGAACTTTGTAAGTTGCCACTAATAATAAGGTAATTTAAATTTCACATTATACGGTTCATTAATATATTATATTAATAAAAAGAATGATTTTGTTATTTAATGTGTTCACTTTTGTTTATTGCCTGAATAAAAAGATGTAAAAATCAATTCTTACGTATGTATACTGAATTCTTTCACAAGATATAAACAAATAATATATATTGCTCAAAAAGTGATCGGGTATTTTATTTGAAATTACAATTTCCTAAATTAATTTTGCTTTTAAATAAAAAAATGTTTTAGAACTGAGTAGAAATCGCTTTTTTACTTCAATTGTACAAAAAAAAAGATTAAAAAAACTTTTACTGAATGTATAGTTTGAGCTAGAAATCCTCTTTAAATAAGTACTATGGAATTATTTTTTCGAGTCTTTCTGGCAGATAATTAGAGTTCTGAGCAGAATAACATTTCTTTGAGTCTTCAACTCAATCAGTGAAGCAGATCATTTCTAGTTTTGGTGGCGCTGGCGTCGTTCGCAGGTAAGATACCGTATACCATTCATTTTTTTTTTTTTAAACTTACAAACAAAATTCGTGTCTACTAAGTGTAGAGAAAGCTTCTTTCAGAGAAATTTAAATAAAAGTAACATCATATAAATATTTGTAAAGTAAATTTTGCGTGAAAAGAATTCTGGTTGATAACATTCTCAGTAAAATACATAAAAACGCTATAATTTATTGCTCCAGTGAGTTTGTTTTTTTAAACGACTTTCGATTTTCATAATATCCCGATCCAACGTTCGTATTTTAATTTCCATGTTGCAATATTCCGTCCCAATGGAGCTGACGAAAAGTAAATATATTACACTATACATTCAAGATGAACGAAAAATATCTTTCGAGAAATTATGTATAATATCTTCCAAGAACTAAGAGGTTGACAAATTAACTTTGGCAATACTTTCTAATTTATTACCGAATCAACATATTTTTGAAGATAAATCCTAAGTTAAATTCAAAATAACAGCTAAATATCATCCAAGCACTTAATTATAAGACTATGTGAAGTTGATTATATAAGACTAACTTGTTAATTGATTGAATGATTGTAAAACTTACCGTGGCCTTAGAATCAGCATATTTTTCAATAATTGATTCCAAATTATACTCAGAGTCATAAAAATAAGTTTGAGATTGTGTTATATAACGACACAAACATCATCCCCATCAAACAATTTTAATTGTATTATCTTTTACTGATACACGTACATTTTAATTTTCCATTCGTATGCAAAAGCATAACATAGATGGATCCTTCTTAAAAAAAGTTGAATTTCATTCGCGTGATGGCACAAAACTGTGGCATTCACCTCACCCAGTTACAGAGAGCTGTAGAAACCATATACATACATACATACATATCCTTTAAAAGAATGGTGAAAATGCGCTTTAGGTCCTCTACTTTGCCAACTTGGCGAAAGTGTGCTGTGGGTCCCGTACTTGGCGGGTTTTCAAAAACGCTGTTGCCATGGCGATAATGGAATACGATTTTTAACGGTTTTAAACTAATTAGCAACCAATGAAAATGACCAATTTTTTAAACTGAAACTAATTAACGACCAATGAAAATGCTAAAAGAAAAAACCAATTAATGAGCATGCGCGAAAAAGCGCAAATTATTTCCTTCGGAGGTTGCCATAAAGAGCTCATTAGGTATAAAAACGTCCGGTTTACCAAGCTTGGTGCATTTATCGCCAAGTTGGCAGAGTATGGGACCTAAAGCGCAGATTAACGAAAAGAAATTGAAAATTTTAAATAAACACATAAAGCAACACACAGATAAATCTAAATAGCTAGGTTCTTTGAAAAATTTCTCCTAATCTGTTTTATGCAACTTACCAGCTGATGAAATTTTATCACCCGGTTTGCTGGCGTTAGTCAGTGTTCCTGTTAGATGTGCCTGCGGTCAGGGAAAATAGATTTTTTTTTCCCCATTAATGTGAGTTCCTTGTAAAACTTCATAAGTACAATAAAGGATGATCAGTTCTTAAGAAGTGCAGTGGGTTGCCTCATGTTTCGTGATAAAATCATTGTCATAGTCACATTGAGGAGTGTGACTATGACAAAATGTCATAGTCACACTAAGTATATAAGCTCTGCACATAAAAGTCTTGTATTACTGCCAGACCAAAAGAATTACAGGAATTATCTTTGTCCAGTTGAGTTATATTCTTGGGATGGGAAAAGTCAACTCGGCCTTTTATTCCTACAGTAGGTCGATTAAACTGAATACCAAGCATGCATGGGAACCAAACACTGGGTTATTCTGGTCACCTAACCGGGACATATGCTTCGCATTCCAGAGCCCTCGATCAAGAAAACAAATACGAGCACTGTAGGTCCCCAATGGACTGTCATGTCAGAGTTTTTTTTTTAAATTGCCGCCCAACCTGTTTAGGGGTTAGCGTACCTGACTACGGATAGGGAGGACCTGGGTTCGAATCCCGGCTCGGGCATGGATGTACTTTCTCTGTGTTTCTTTCCTCGGATGACGGTTATCTCGTTATTTAAATACAAGTACAAAGTGTCGGCCTGCGAAGCAGGCCTTTACTCTTTCATCTGAAATATTTCCAAGAGGAAAACTTGACTTTGTTGGCGACGAGACGCTGCGGCTGTAGCGTGAGAAGCAGGCTTGACTGTGGCGACCAATCAAGCTTTCAGTAGAGAACTGGGCGGGACTAATGAACTTGCAAAACTTTAACATTGAAATCTTAATAAACTGAAGTGTAAATAGAAATATATATCAAAATACGAACAGATAATACTTAAATAAATGGAACTATGTACAAATATTTACAGCAAAAAATTAAAACAGTCTATCCATTGTCTAAGAGAAAATGCCTAGCAATGGGTGTGAAGGGGCAATCTTCAGTTAAGAATTTATATTTAAAAATTTCACAAAATTCATTTTCCTTACAGTTTCTTCCTTTTTCAAAGAATTTTTTATTTAATTTAGCAATGTGATCCAGAATATTGTCAATTTTTATATCTTTGGCGATATTTTTGTTTCGAATATACCATGGAGAATTGGTGATTTTTCTGAGATTGGTATTTGTTCTGAAAAACATTCAGTTTATGTTTATCTTTTTCATTAATGGTATTCCAAACTGGAGGTTATAATAGGACGAATCATGGAGATATAAAGCAGTCTTTTAAACTTGAGTGAAAGTTTAGAGCTTTTTCCAAGAATATTAGAGAGGCATCCAGATGCTTCATTTCCTTTTTTAGTAATGTTATCAATATGTAAAGACCATGTAAGGTGGTTAGTTAAAGTCCCAGATATTTCGTTGATTTTAATTCAGGGATGATTTTATTGAATAGAATTAATTTGTCATGATTTAGATGTTTCAACTTATTTCTCTTAAATACAATTAGTTGAGATTTCTCAGCATTAATGGCTATTCTATAATCTTTGCACCAGTTTTCAATATCATAAAGTATAATTTGTAATTTATTAATTGCAATGTTAGGTTGCATAGATTGAGCTATAATTGCTGTATCATCAGAATAAAAGGCAAGCTTTATATTATTTTCTGTGCCAGGGAAGTCAGAAGTATAAAATAAATATAAAATGGGTTCCAAGATGCTACCTTGAGGAACATCAGCATTGATTTTTAGAGTAAGAGAGTCTTCTTGGCTGAAATTTACATGAAAAAATCTATTTGTCAAATAGGATATTAGAAGAAGTAAGATATTTGGATTAAAATTCAATTTGATGAATTTATAAATAAGCCCTTCATGCCACACTTTATCCAAAGCCTTAGAAATGTCTAGCATTACCATTACTGTGTATATATTTTAATGAAAATTTTGGCCAAGAATTTCAGTAATTCTGATAAATTTTGTTGTGGAAAGGCTATGCCTATATCCATATTGTTGATTTGGTAGGAGTTGCATATCTCAGATGATGGATGAATGGGGTACGCCTTATAAACGGGTTTGTGGTGGTGTGACGTGGGAAATGCTATTCGCCTCAATGACTTGGTTCACAGGTCATTGAGGTTCGGGTAATGATAAATGAGTATCGGTTTCCGGCCTTGTTGTGGTTAAAGGGTTAATCACCCAAGTGCCCGCCATTAGAAAAAAAAAGAAGTTCTTTTTTAACTGCTTGCCTGATTATCCCGAGTTATCTCGGATTCGTATATATTGCAGTTAATTATTATCCCGAGAAAACTCGGGTGAAGCAAAATTTGTCAGTACGATCTGTTTTATCACGTTTTTACTCGGCCTGGAGGAAACGAAAGGAAATATTTTGTTTTAACATGCAATTTGCCTTTTCTTTAATTTCGCGGTTCTTTTCCGGGATTGGCCACATGTTTCTCTATGGCATAGTATACGACGGCTTGTGGATTAGTAATGTACAAAGGAGGATAGTTGTGTTGAAAAAAAGTAAAATAATGTTGATGATGCCTTAAGAAATGAGATCAGATACCAGCGTACGGAATGTCAGGTATCACTTAGTGTTTCCCTTGTTTCAAAAACTATCATACAAAGACTAATATTTAACTTTTTTCCCATTTGCACGAGATAACTCGGGATAGTAAACTTATATTAAAACTACATGCTCTTACACCTGTAAAAAATTGAAAATTCAACTTAAAAACTACATATTTTGTTTTATTTCGCTTCCTTGTATTGAATACTAAAATTAAAAAATGTGATGATTTTTTTGCAATTTTTTTCAAAAAAATTTGTAAGTTAAGTGGTTAATTTAGTTATCATTTTGATAAGCTTTAATTGCTGATTTTAGACGGCAATGAAATTTCTCTACAATTCCACTTGAAATCAGATGAAGTTGTTTCAATCCTCTCTGAACCTGACAAGCCAGTAAAATCAATATATATATAGCTGAATGGAGTAGAGATACTTGGTAAGAGGTAATCCAAAATGTAAAATTCAATTGTTGAATATTGCACCGCATGAGTCTTGGCCAGAATACCTGAAATGGCCCTCTGGTGAAATGTTCATTTATTATCAAAAGATAATTGTAACCACCAAAGACTGAATTTTTAGAAAAATTAATTTTACTTTCAGTTGTGAACTATTATGGAGTAAAAGTGGACTGAGTAAACAAAAGGCAAAGAAAAAATTACAGTTACAGTTAAGAAAAAAATTAAGCAAGAAAGGAAAAAGGGTACATTAGAAATCATATCACAATATGTGTAACAATATATTCAATTTACACTATTCTTTAGGTAAGAAAGGAAAAATTATTAAATTTTTTGACAATGTGAGAATACATATGTATAGATTTCTTAATACATAATAAGGCATTAAGAAATGCATTCAAAATTCGTAAACTCACATTTAATAATTACATAATGAATTCTGTATTCTAGTCTTAATCTACACAATTTTATTTTTCAATAAAATATTAAACTTTCTTTCTTTCTTCCCCCCCCCCTTTTTTTGTAATTCGTTCATAAATACCAAATGAAAGCAAACCTTGAATTGCATTGTTCAAATTTAAATTGCTTTGTTTATAATAATTAAGAATGAAACTAAAATTTTAGTTTAATTCTTAAATATTTTAAACAAGGCAATTTAAAATCTGATATAGCTCATTATTAGTCAAATTAAATGCAATATTATTCATTTTTTATTACTTACTTTTCCCACAATTGGAAAAGTGATATCTTAGTATGAAGAGTTTTGTAATTACAAGTAAAAATATAAAAATATAAGTTTATAAAAAAACTACACAAAGAATGCAATAAATAATATTCATAATTAATTATTTTATAGCATTAATGCAGCATCTTTTCATGGAAACAAATTAAGTGATGATACATTTGAGAATTTAAACACTTTATTTAACATTTTTGCATTGTATAAATAGATTTTACAGTCATACACAATCAAAATTGAATATCATTGAATTTTTTTAAAGTTGAATGAAGTAAATAATAATACTGAAAGAAACTCTCAGTTATATGAATTTATGGTACATAACATTAATAAAAATGATTTGGAATGTTAAAAGTTAGGAATAAACTAACTTAATGATATCACAATGAACTTTAAACACTCATGCAAAACCCTTTTAACTTTAAAATTCCTAAAATTTTAAAGTTAAACAATCAAACATTTGAAATAAATACATTTCATGAAATCTGAAAATTCTTTTATTCAACTGGGTAGAAAAATTGCTTTTTCTTTTAAAAACAATCGTGAAAAGTATAAAGCAATTTTGATAGCATTTCAATCACAGAATGCACTTCTAAAGGAGCAATTTATTGCATAATATTTAAAAAATCGTTATAACTTAATAATGTCTGCATATATTTATATATGTACACTTTTTATACTCTTTATATTACAAGCATTAGGAACAGCTAAGTACAAATAGTAAACTGGACTGATTTGGCATTTGCGCCATAAATATTTTTTATAATTTTAAAGATGTACTGTTTATTGAATGACTATTTTATTAAATGCATCAGCACAAAAGTAACTTATGATATGTTTTTTTGATTAAATCAAATAAACATTGAACTCCATACTGAGATAACTCACAACTTTTCTACATTTATAATTAATAACACTGAAACAAATTACTATAAAATTATCTGTAAAGCTAATAAATATGGGATGCAATACTAGACTGTCAAACTTATTTATTCAAGCCCACTACATTAAAAACAATATCAATGCTCCATTATTTATTTTAGTCTGTTGTATCTCTAATAAAATCACACACACATATATATGTATATAAAAATATCTTAGAGTTCAAGAAATCTGATTAACTTTCAACTATAAAATATATTAAGTGCGAGTAACAAAACAGTGTATTATCAGCAATTATAAATATAAGCTGGATGGAGAAAACTGAAGTTTCAAATATATATTTTGATAAACTTTATAAATTTTAAACATCTCTAAGCTTTGAGAATAAGTCAATATCTAAAAGAGGGGAAAATACTATTCTACATTTCTTCTATTATATACCAATAAGAAATCATACAAAAAATTGTTAATTTGCTAAGTTACTTTGGTTATGATTTTTTTTAATAATCTTTAATAAAAGCTATTTTTTAATAATATAAAAATCACATAACTCAAATAAATTACCCTTACTATCTCCCATTTCACAACATATTGATAATAAGATACACAAAGAAAGCATTTATTTAATAACTATTTTTTAAAAAATATTTACAAAGCAGTCCCTGTCCCTAACTGACTAGTCTGGCAAACATTTCATGAGATGGCATCAATATAAAATGAAGGTTCATAATATATCTTTATTATTTTTTTTCAATAAAATTTGTCCTATCTACAAATATTGCATATGAAGTACTGTACAGTGAAGAGATTACTGTCAGTGGGAAATGTAACTGGATAATCGAAAAGCTCTTGAACAACGTATGAAGAAACGCCTCAGTATTGCTCTCAACTCTGGCTTGGTTTCATGAAATATCATCTCACACAAAGGCAAATAATATGCAGAAGCATGAGCACGAAACTGTAACACATAAAATTAAGTACAATTGATATATAATTAAATATTTTAGTTTAAAGTTATAATATATTTAAGTTTATAAAAATTCACAATAAGGAATTAAAAGCAAAATTTCATTGAAATAACATTACTAAATGAAAACAAAACATTACAAAGAATAGGAAACATTTTTACTCTCTTGTTAAAAATATAAGAATTTAATGCATAATATTTACTTTTCTAGTATATAGATAAGAAATTCTACACAAGCCTTGATAAATTTCTTTTTGATGATCATATATAAATTTCAACAGATTCGCAACAGAGAGATTCAAATTTTATTTTATTTTAATTATTAACTTACATATAAATATTTAGGAAAATTTTCTACAATGGCTTCGATCATAATTCAATAGAAAACTTGTCTTGCCGTCAAAAAAAAAAAAAAAAAAAAAAGTTAAAAAACAACAGCTCACAGATTTAGAAAAATTCAATAGATTCTTAAATGAATCTCAAAAAATACAAAAGCAACAACTGATTAGTCATTACTTCTAATTAATTAACATGATAATCCATAAGACATTTTATTCAAGAAATTTGGACACATAAAAAATTACCTATCAAATGTAATTTCATAAACAGGTCTGTTAAAATATCATTTCTCAAAAATATCAAAATAACAATTAAAATGCTTATCTTTTCTCTAAATTAAAAAAATAAATGATATTACAAGACAAAATTTAAAAGCATTTTGAGAAATAATATTTAAGTTGCTTTACTTCTTTTTTTATAAAATTCATCATAAAAGATATTTTGCTATACATTTGCCATAAAAATATACAAATTTTGATACAAAATCATAAAATTCATTGCAAATTAATGTTTGAGAAATGCAAGAACAATAAATTTAGTTATCATTTTAGAAAGAAAAAAAAATAATAATTCAAAAATCTCTTTAAAAAAAAAAAAAAAAAGAGAGAGATTTTTTATTCCAAGTATATAAATCTATAAGAATTCAAGCATTTACATTAGCTTAATAACTAAAGTTTAAAATATTTACAGAATATTTCTTTAGAAATTTTTTAGAAAACAATTATTTTCTATAAAACATTTTAAATTTGATTATTTGTTAACATAGAACACGCATCCATACTAAAAAAAAAGACAACATTATTTTCAGAATTTTTCCAAAACAATGAAGCTAAAAAAAATTATCACAAAAAATAAAAATGTTGCTTATGGTGCAATAAGAATTAAGATAATACTTTCATAAATATACATATTAGTTTGGGGAAAAAGAAATCCTTTATTTTCCCGTGAACTTTTTGTAACTTATTTCAGATTCGCTTTGTAAAAAGGTTTAAAACAGTTTTCATGTAGATTTTTATGTCTTGTGCTACGACTGCTGACATGCTTTCAAGTTTGATAATTTTTGATATTTTATAGACATTCTCGACGATGTTGTATCCACATGCGAGGTGCATCTCTAACATCAAAATACCCGTATGGAATCGACGAAACAAAAATTGTACGTAACTGGTTGTTACATACAGTCTTATATAGGACGATAAACACCTTTCACAATTTTAGCCACCCGGCTATCTTTTTCGCCATTACAAGAGAAAAACGAAAATGTATCGAATTTTCTGTTTGTTGTCTTCCATTTTTAAAACCTTGTACTCGTAACTGAATTAATTACACAAAAAACCGCAAGAGAATATTTTAGTGTCAAATATCACCTTTCCAATGAGCATAAATTTGAAATTGTTTGATAGATACCTCACGAGATAGCGATCACTACAGACGTCTACCGAAAAAATGGATAACTTTTCCCCCAACCTAATATTATAAATTTAGAATGCAGTAGTACATATTTTTCTCTTAAATTTTCACATAGTATTTAGAATCTTAAACAAATATAATTAAAACAAATTATATTTCCTGTGGGCAGTGAATTCAGCAGAAATAAAAGTACATCTTTTTAATATTCCTAAAATCAAAAGATTTATAATTTTCCATATTCATTTTTTCCTCTAATATAAAAGAATGTACAGGGGTAGCAGTACTGAAATTTTTTCCTCAGGACAATATTGTCAAGAAATATCAGGACATATGTCAATAATTAAATAAAACCGATGTTACTTTTACATACTAATTTTTGTATTATGAATATAACACATTTTAGAAAAGAGTATACTATTTAATAAATTCTGAGATTTTAATTTTTAATACAAAAATATGAAAAATGATGCAGAAATTTGAGCTTTTTATACTGAACATTTTCTAAAAACTAATAAGTTACATGATTATAATTAATAAGTTACTTATATTACAGTAAATTTATAGGTATAACTAATAATGTTCATTTTGAACTGGATGCATTAGCATTTATAATTCAGATAATTTAATACTGCTCTTTTTCAACTAATCATTCACAGATGCAGTCTCTGCATAAGCAGCAGATAGCATCATTTATCCAACTTTCACATCAATCATTATCATCACTAATAGGACATGCTATTTTTTTATTTGCATCATCGAAAAGTTTTTGAGCTGCACACTTATTATCAAGCAAACTTTTCTTTTCTTTCTCAAGTTCATTAATTTTTCTAACAAGTGCGATTTTTAAACTTTTTTTCACAAGTACCTTTTATGTCTTCCTCCTCCTCCTTTCTTTTCTTCTCTAATTGTGTTGCATGTTTTGATTTTTGCATATATGATGCATATTCTGCATGAGATTTCTGAAAATAATGCATCATTTCTTTTGTATATGGAATGGAGGAAACAGAATTGCCATGCATTCCAGTAACATCATGACAATTGAGTAAACATTGAACCGATAAAGAAGTTCCGATAAAGAAGCTCTCTCCATTGTCACAACAGAATTGTTAGTCAAATAGCCTCTTTCTGGTTGCGAATTTACTTTTAATAATGACAGACATGCTTTAATAACTCTAGAAAGAGTAAGATATTTTATATAACCACTAGCATCTTTTATATTAAAAACTGCATTCCAATGTTTACAGATATTTTGGTCATTATCATAATCATTCATAAGCAAAGTCACATTTTCACACATGTAAAGAATCCACTCTTCATTCATTTTATCAAAGTCTGAAGAAGTTTTATTCACATGAGAAATATGTCGAATTAATCTGCTAAATGAGCTCCTAGACACTTTTTTTTTTCTATTATAAGGAGACAAACACTGGAAATCTTAGAGTAAAAGATTTGTTATAGAAAGTTTTTGAAGCAAATGCTTAGAAATTGCTATGCAGCAACTTCTGACACTTTGTAGAAATGTTGTTTTATCTGTAATCATTTCCCTTATTGCTGTTGCACCATGACCTATTTCAATCTTGTTTTTAAATGTAATCAATTTTTTCCTGAATCAACATTAATTTACAGCAACTTTACTCCATTTTTTCACAGATTTCTTCGGGATTTAAAAACTTAAACATGATATAGGGAACAAGTTCATTTAACTTACTGTACATCACATGTATTAAAGGTTCGACTTTTTGCATTATAAGTAAATATGGTTCAAAGTTTTACAAAAAATGAAACAAAATGCCAATGTGCCAGAGTCTTAAGGTCTTTCAAATGTCTTATAATCCAAAGATGTCTATCAGAAAGAGGATATTTTGACTCTTTAGGATTAACAATAAAATATTCTTTTAGAACATCATATTGCTCATCGTTTCTCTCACAAACTGGGTCAGTTTGTGTTCAAAGTTAATTAACTTTTCTCAAAATACAAAAGAAACTAAGTCTAGATAAGGTTTCTTCCAGTATTTCCAACTGTAAGGAACGATTATCTTCCCTTCTTGCAGGAGATAGTTTGAAAAATTGAGGAATATCTAAAGCAAATCCATCAATAATACAATCAAGTTTATCAATATCCTTACGTAGTGTTCCATGGATTGTGTGTAAGCAACATGTACACAAATCAATTAGTAATAGTAAACTTTGCTCTTACTCAATTCACTATTTATTTGCTTTAAAACAGCTAAATTAACTCTTGATCCATCTATTGAGAACTGCATTAATTTTTCTAAATTCAAACCATTATTTTCAATAAAATTTAATAAAATTTTTACAATTTTATTGGCTTTAGCATGTTATAAAAAATGTAATACGAGGTAACAAATGACATTTTTTCATTGTTTTTCAGATCAATATGAAATTTATATATCTAACTGTTTCTTTGTTTTGTAGTAGTTTCATCGAAAAGTAAAAAGAAATACAAAGTGCCGATATCCCGAAACGAAAAAGTTTTGAAATACAGAGCTAGTTCAAAATTGATCATGTATCTGACTTTTTTTGTCAAATAATTTGAGAATTTGAGATTTTCAGCTACGGAGGAATCATAAAAAATTTCTCCGTAAATATTAGCTAAATCTTTCAAAAATGGAAAAGAGTAATTATTTTTTTTGCCACCAAAACTAAAATGGTTTCACTTTTAATGGTTTTCTCTGATGTCGTTTTGGGAAGCCATGATTTGTTATTCACTACCACAGTTGATGTCAAGGATTCAGATGAAGTTGATGGCTTGATAATAAATAGTGTTTTAATCCATCTGCATGAGCAAGCACTTGTCTAAAACCCATATTTGAAACACTGAATTTGCTTTTGCATACGAAACACTCCGCCGAATGAACATCAACACTTTAGCACCATGTCTCTAAATTAGGGATTTATTTCCCTCTTGTAGTTCCAATCATTTATCGGAAAATTTCATTTTCCTTGGCATTTTTAAAAGAAAATTGTTTTTTAAAAAAAAAAAATTCTAAACTTGCTAATAAATATTTTTAAAAACACCCATCAAAATCATTCAAAATGGCGTGTTAAACATTTCATGCATGTGCATAAATGTAGGCAAATAATTCTCACAATTTCGCCATCATTATAAATAGTTGTATAAATACTAAAAATAGAATCTTCTGAATGTAACGACAGAAAATAGAATTTAATGGTTAATCCAAAACTAAATTTTTTTGGTGTCATTTCAATTCATGATGCCAATGGCCAAAAACATTCGTGATCATTCGTGACCAATGGCCAAAAATGAGGTGGAGACAAATATTTGGCAACCCTATTTCCTGTTTGAAAGAGAACAAAAAAAGGGAAAAGAATTTCTGTCTTTTTGCATAGAAAGCAATTGAAAGAAAAAATATATTCCACTGGAAGAAAAATTTACTACTTAAAAATATAAAATTATTAATTAAAATTAAACTTTCAAAGCAATATAATAAAAAATTAAGAAATTCCAGGATTTATTTCGCAAAATAAGGACATTTCAGGACGTTTTTTAAAAAATCAGGAATTTAAGGAATATCAAGACAACTCCGAGCTCTGAATGTATTCTTATAATAACTGACACTAAGTCACAATCAGCCCAGAAACCATACCTTTTATTTAAATGCATTTTGTTTTCTAATAAATTGCAAAAAGCATGAAATAATTAAATGAATAAAATCAAGTATGAAGATAGCTGATGTAAATACAGAGGGGGGATTGGTGAAAGATGGCATCAAAGGAATACATAGTAAATTAAAAAATTTAGATAATATTCACATAGGATAAAAAAGTCTTATTTATTTGATGATTGATGAACTTAAAATGATTTTGACTTAGTGATTATCAGGAAAATAATAAAACTAAATACTAACAACTTAAAACTCTTTATTTAAGAGTTTGTTATAAACATAAATCAAATTTAAGTAATATTAGTGCGATTTCTATTGTTGCAGATTAGATGAAAAATTTAGAGGACTCATTTTGGAGTTATAAAACATTTCTTATAACAGAATGTCTGCAGAACTGCCAAACAGTTTCTAAGTGATTTTTAATGTCCTTTATCTTTGAAAATAATGACAGGCATAAATAGATGAAAATATGGTTACAACTGATGGAGTAAATATCATTCCTGAAAGCATGCAGTTTTATAATAAAAGAGTGAATGAGATTCATAATGACCAGAATTTTATTATCTGTATCTTGAGGGTTTATGATCAATTGACTGAAATATTATTATAAGTCTATATAATACATCAATTTTGATTATTATACATCAATTTGGAAAAAAAAACAAAAAAAACATTCAACTGTGGGCATTGAAAATATTTTTTAAACAGTCTGATTTATTCCAAGCAATCAACAAGTCTTTGAAGTATGTTTTTGCAGCACAATCAGAGAACATTTTATAAATCAGGAAACACCAAGTTGAATTCATACAACAAAGTATCAAAATTTTAATTATTTAAAGCCTGTGACAAAATCAGGTTCACTATTTGTATGTCATGATGTTATCAAGAGATATTAAGCAACTTTTAACACATAAGACTTGTTGGTGAATGATACAGTGCAATTCAAGAATCAAATGTCCTTTATATGTCTGAAATAAAACTAATATAATTATTTTTCTTTGTTCAACATACTTGGAGCACCATTATTACAGAAATAATTTTTTTTCAAATTAGTTTTTGTCTCACCATATAAAAGTTCAACTGCCATAAAAATATCATACCTCTGTAGATGTCAGCAATAATATTATTGGAATTAATACCTTAATAATGTTTCCAACATAATATTGAATAAAAACTGCTAAACATGCAGACAGGTTCAGACAGCAATATGAAAGGAAAGAAGTTACTGTCATTTTCTGTTAATCTGTTCCATTTCCAGCATTTCATTTCATTTCTCCTATTGTTTCTAGATAAATAAGTATCTTTGATGTACTGAATTACTTTATCTTTATTATCAAAATTGTCAAAAAGTGAGGACACAGGTGCTAACCAGGATTTCTTCAACAACTTACTAAGTTGAGCAGTGACAATTGCAGCCAAATGACTTACCACACTCATATGTAAATTTTAATATATTTAATATATATAATATATTTAATTAATACCTGTTGCTCTGATTTGCATTTTTGACAAACGGATTTGTGATTGTTACAAATTTTTCTGTTCTAGAACATGAAATATACTGCACTTTGTTACTTATACTAATGACATATTTCTATGTCCACTAAACTTGAAATTCTCTTTACTACTTATCTTGCACTTATTATTTATTTATTTAATTTTTTTTTTTTTTTTTTTTTTTTTTTTGGCTAAACTAACCATATTAAATACCAACTAAAAATACAATATATCACAAATAAATTGAATTAAGTTTTAAAATTAGAAAATCCAACATAGTATGCAAAAACAAACTAAGCATCATTAACAATTGTAGTACAAAACTAAGACAAGAGAATAACAAATGAGCCTGCTTTCTGCCCACAAATCACTCCATAGTGTAGGCTCAATTGAATTCTATGATAATATTTCATTACTTTGGTTAAAATGCAAATCGTTTTGATTGGTAGCAGGCCCAAACAGCTAAGTGCTGAGTGCCATGCAAAAAATGATGCAAAAAAGCTGAGTGCCACTCCTGGACTAGAGGATGTAACCCATTAAATTTTAATTAAAACACATAAAAAAATTAAGTTGTAAAAATTTTTTTCCATGATTTTTTCAGCCTAAAACTATTACAAAATAACAAAATTATTATAAAATCAATTATTTTTGAGTTATTACATTTGAAAATAGTAAAATGAATAAAAAAATCAATGAGAAATACAACTTATATTGAAATAGGAGTATTCTACAACAAACAAGAGAAAAAATTTTCATTATTATTCAGCGAAATAATAATTTTTTAATAATAAAAAACTAATCAATCACGCTAAATGTTAAAAACAAATTTTATACAACAAAATTAGATTCCTGTATGGAGAAAAATGGAACAAATTAAAAAATCTAAAAAGATGAAAACTGAAGAGTACAATGCCATAAAAATTAATAAACAATGATATTAATACCAGCTTAAAGCTGTATCTCCATATATATCATTAAGAACTAATTATCAAATTTCAGTTTATAATTTAAGCAAAATCTTTTGCTCTGCTTATGCATCTCAAGAACTTTAAAATTCAAAGGATCACTCACAATTTTAAACATAAAAAAATGAAAAAAAAAAAAAAAAAATTCATTTTAAGAAGACAAGAGAGAATATAACAAATGTATGTATAAGTAATACAAAAGTATTTAAAAATCTCTGAAATTTGCATAAATCTTAAGAGCTATCAGAAAAAATGAAAATTTATGCAAAAAAATTACAAGAAATAAAATTTATTTTATATAGTTTCTTTGGCTTTTTACAAATTTCATATTAATAAATTAAAGAATCATACCCTGCTTTCATCATCAAGTTGTATCACTCTAGTTAGCAAGAGCAGCATGAGACTAGTGTAAGCATCTTTATGTTTTTCCACGCTTAAACTCAAATAATAACCCAATGCTTCACAGGATATTCTAAATAAAAATCATTAAACATTTTATTGCATTTATAATTTCTTTAAAAAATTAATATTTTTATATAACAGGGATCACACACAATAATGATTAAGAATGCTCCCAAGCCAATCATTGCTTATGGTGTATGTGTATAACTAATTAAGAATTAAAATTTTAATGGCATCCCTTAGATCTGTTGTGCTTTTTTAATATTACAAAAAATAGCAATTAAGATAGCATAGATTGAAATGAATAATCACAAGTAATCTCCAATCAAATGATAAAGAAATAACACAAAATGGAAAAAGTAAAGGGAAGATAACAGCTCTAATTTTTCAAAATATTAAAATAGCTTATTTAAATAAAATTACATAATGACTTCATAAACTAAACTCTGTGGTACAACAGCCCATTGGATAGCCAAGGCCTACAGTGCCCATATCTGTTTCCATGACCCAGGGCCCTGGGGTATGAAGCATAGGTCTTGGTTATGTAGTCAGCCTAACACAAAACCCACAGTGTTTAGTTTCCAGGCATGCTTGGTACTCAATTTTATAGACCCACTAAAGAGATCAAAGGCTGATTAATCACTACATGCTGCTGTAAAAATCTATCAGGTTCGAGAAGCTCTCATGATTCTTTCCCACATTAAAATCTTCTTTTTAATTTGTCTTCCAATGTTAAATTTTGTTTTCAGTTGTTTTATTCAACACCTTCATGAATTTCTAACTTAAATTAACATCTTTTTCATTACAAACATTTTTCTGTTTAGATATACAACATGACTATATATATATTATGGATATGAAGATGAATTAGTAGTTTCCTATGCAACAAATTCTGAAAGCAGTTTTGCTGTTGAGAGAGTCTAATGAGTATTACTTCTCAGTGTTTTAGCTGATATTAACTATTATTATTATTGATTCTTGAAAGGCTTTATGTTTTAAAGAAATCACTCATGTACTTTTATTGTTATCTATTTTTAATTTTGCTTTATATTTCATTATAAATTTAAATTTCAGTTGCATTCATTTCACTAAAAAATTATTTGATTAAGAATATATTACCAATATTTTTTATTTTAGTTAGTTACTTCAAATTTCCTTTTACAAAATTTCAACATATTTGTTTTATTTATAATTCAAATTAATTTAAGTCATTAACCAATGGCCAAAAATGAGGCGGAGACGAATATTTGGCAACCCTATTTCCAGTTTGAAAGAGAACAAAAAAGGGAAAAATAATTTCTCTGTCTTTTTGCATAGAAAGCAGTTGAAAGAAAAAATATATTCCACTAGTTAGTTCACTAACATACTTAAGACATAACTTTTTGCAAAACATCAAATTAAAAAAATTACAAGAGACAGATAAATTTAATCCAATGATTTTACAGAATTTTATTGGAAAAAAAGAAAAGAAATAGTTACGTTATAAGTTTCTCTTGAACCATAGCTATTGAATCTTGCCTACTTTCATCTGTGTACATTTTGAACAGAATCCTTAAGGCACAAGCCAGGCTATGAGACTCGTGAACAAGAAGATCGGGCTTCACATTACCTTGAAAACCTGAATAAAAATAATGTATCTCATACAAAGGAATCACAGAAGGAAAATCAAGTATTTTTATCCAATTTTTAAAGCATTATATATTTGTTTAAGATTTCTTACCAGCTTTCCATAAGAAGTTTCTTTGTTCATTACTTGAGTTAAAAGTTTTTGCAAAACGATGTGCTTCCATAAGACAATCAACTAATAAAAGCAATTGTGATGATGATAGAAACTGATACATGCCTTGATCTTCTTGTTGATGACTATCAAACACCTGTTCATTTTCATCTATTTGTCGCATCTCTGCCTATTAACAAATGACAAAATGATTACTTTCATAAACTATTAAAGGAAAAATTACAAACAAACTTATAAGAGGCTGACATTCTAATTTAAATTAATTTTGTTAGTTATACTAAAACAGAACCTATTATGACTACTTAATTACGTATAAAATAGTCATAATCTGTTGTAAGTTGAGTAGTCAGAAAACTAGAAATTTTTAAAGAT
The DNA here is from genome assembly GCA_026290005.1 of Latrodectus geometricus. Taxonomy (NCBI): domain Eukaryota; kingdom Metazoa; phylum Arthropoda; class Arachnida; order Araneae; family Theridiidae; genus Latrodectus; species Latrodectus geometricus. The sequence continues at coordinate 35,494 of JAPDSC010009535.1, read as the reverse complement.
TTTTTTTTTTTTTTAAATTTAGATTTAAAAGCTTAATTAGTTTAAAAAAAATTTCTTTTAAAAAATTTATTACTTAATTTAATTTAAGCAAAATTAATTCCATAATTACTTTAAATTTGTATAATTTCAACTAAAAAATATGATATATATATATATATATATATATATATATATATATATATATATATAATATAAAAAAGTTATCGTTTAGAAAACACACAGTTAAAATTTGAAGATGCTTCAGTACTAAAATATATATTAATTTCAAATACTACTGAAAAGGAAACATTCCAGAAAACATTTTCAAGAGAATAAATGTTTGCTCTTCTCTTAAAAAAGGAAAAAAGATGTTTTCTAGTGAAAATGTGTTTATTATTTTTAAATTCTTCGTTGTTTTAAAATATTTAGATAAAAGTGAGTCTTGGAATACATAACAAATCTTAAATAATTTATTTTTATAATCACGAACCAAAAATTACTTAATTGAAAATTAAAAATTTTTAAGTACCAAAACAAGCACTTTTAACAAGTCTTTTTTCAAAGTTTATAAAATGTGCAGATCAAACTAAAATGACAATAGATAATATAATCTTAATATTATTAATATAGTAAATAATATTATTGATATTATTTCATACTCTTGCAGCTAATAGATTTTTTTCATCTTCTTTCCTACTAGTTGCTGGATAAAAGACAATATTATCAATAGTCTGAATTAATTCTAGCTGGACAATGCATTTGATTTTTAAAGAGACAAATAGCTTCTCATCAGAGAGTTCTTTGCCTAAAATAAATAAATATAAAGAAATACATTAATTTTAAAATTTATATACTAATAATAAGATATTTCAAAGATAACATAAAAATCATAAAATCACATTTGAATAATAAAATTTTTAAATAAAATTTACAAAAATGTATTAAAAAAATTTAAATATTTTGAAAACTTGATTTGGTGCTTAAGAAAATGTTTTAAAAATTAAAAAAGGAAACAAAATAAATTTAATATTTATAAACCTGTAATTATTTTACAGGGTTAGTTGAATTATGTTAAAATACTTATAAGTTCAGAATGTAAAATCACTTCAATAATATTAATTTATTAAATCATAACACAAGGTTTGTTCAGATTCTCAAGAAACAAAATCCAGTAAATTTAAGTAATTTTTCAAATGTTAAATATTTGTAGGAAAAGTCAACTTTCACATACTGAATAAATAAATTGAATAATTTTTATCCAAATCTATGTATAATATATAGATATTGCATTTTTCAATTATATTTCTAATTGATGATAATGGTACACATTTGCCATTCTTTTATTTGAAACAATTTTCATTATTTCCGCTTTTGGATTTTATACAAAGGAAATCAATGTATTAAGACAATAAGTTTATAACATTAAAATGTCTAAAAAAAAATAATAATAAGAAAGAAATACGGCACTTTAAAGAAAAATAACAAAACTATGTAAAAACATTTTACTTTTACAACCAAAGAAATTTTTTTTTTTAATTTTATAAATTATATGTATAAAAACTGGCCACAAAATATTCACTTTGAAATAATATTACACAGGTCCACATGCTTCTATGTACTTGTGCGTTTTAAGTATAAAATATTACACATCTATATAATTATATATAGATGGTTACTGAATCTATGAGCTGTAGAACCGAAAGCCAGATCTTTGCTATTCAATGCAAGCCTAGTACTTATTCAGGTATCACCTTATAGATATTTTTGGGTAGGTTTGTTGCTCAAAAGTTAGTATTTATAATTAAGAGTTAGACAAGAACCTACAATTTGAAGTAGATTCCAGGTCATTACAGACATACAAGCCTAAGTTGAATCAACAGGAGTTGTTGAACAAGAAAGCCAGAACACTAACAATCTGCTGATAGCACATTGCTTGGTGCTTGTGATAGCTGCATTGAACCACATACATTATATATTATTATATAAATTTTAAGCATTCTAAAACACTTGTTCTCCAAAAAATAAAGCAAGAAGATACAACTTAGAAGAAAAATTCACTATAAATGTCAAATCATTGAGTAGAAAGAACAAGTATAATCATGGCAAACACAGTATTCATAAAAAATATGTTCTCATAAAGAATTTGCAATTTTTTAAAAACAGTAATAAATGAAAGAGATAAAGATCCAAACAGCTTTTATGTGAGGGTTATGAGTCCTCAGTGATGTTGAAAGATGGTTTCTTATATAGATCAATAAGAAGCAAATAAATAACTTTATTAAAAAGAACATAAATTTGAAAAGGGACACATTTTTGTAAATTTCATTAAGAGATGTTATGATAATCAAAAGATGGAAGAAAGAAGATTAAAGAGATGCCTAATAAGTTTAAAGGGGGTAGAATCAATATTCACAAGTGTTGTGAGACATTTAAAAGCATCAAAACTAAAGAGTAATTTCAGATCATTCTGTATCTAAAGATGATTTACAAATCAAGGGAAGAACTTTCTTTTCTATGTGAAAGAAGCTTAACATTATTGATTAAAACATTGAGATAAATTAAATCAATTGCTTATAAAATTTTTTTAATGAGACTTTGTCTGTGATCAAGATTAGAAAGATATGGATGGAAAATCAGACTAGAAACTTCATGAAGGGAAAATGAAATACGATTTGCAACAACCTTAAGATGAGATAACATAATGAAAGCCTGAAAATTAATAAGCTCTAGCATACTTTCCTGTATCTAGTGCAGAGTTGGACTCTACCAGTTAAGTGATAGCAGTCAAGTTGGTTGGTTGTTTGGTTGGGTTTTGTAGCGCAAGGTCCAAAAAGGACAAGCTGCACCGTTGTAGAAGTCAAGAGGGAGTCTTTGTCATTTAGAAGCAGGGATCAAGAAGAAGTCATCTCAATAACTGAATTGCCATCCTCATACGTATCATTTAACTTGGCCACTAGAACAACTGAACAACACAACAGATATTTGATTAAGTCAAGATTCAAGCTCACTACCTTCAGACAATGAGAACAACTTAACCAGCCTGGCACCATTATTGTTGCACTAGCATATTTCCTCGTACCTAGCTTTAAGTAAAGTTTTACCGGTTAGCAGAAGCAGTAAGGTAAGAGAGTCTTCATAATTTACTACCAGGGATCAAGCAAAAGGCTCTCTAATACTTGACTTACCCCCATCAGGGTTATCATTTTGAGGAAATTGGAACCCTAACCTGTATTACATGCTCTAGCTTCCTTATGTCAACATGATGGATCTTAAGTTAAGCTGGGATTAAAACTTCTAATAAGAGAATAATGCCCTAAGCAATCAGACCATAGTAGCCCCTGTGCCATATGTTGAAAAATATTCCCATAATAAGTCAAAATTGTGCAGTAAATAAATTTATGCAATAAAAGTCCTTTCTAAATTTTATGGATATGCAAAGAAAATTTTTTTCTTGTCATATGCTATAAAATAACTAATAGTAGTATTTCGCATGTGTTAAAAATTCTAATAAGAAGAGATAATTAATTCATCCTTTTTCACTAGAAAATATTTTTAGACAACTTCCCAGTAAACTGAAAATTTATTATGAATAAATAACATTATTTTAAATATGTTCAAACAATTTTTTGAAATGGAATACATTTTACTTTACAGTTATTTCAACGGTAAAAATTACTTCGCTTCATTTCACATTCTGTATAGTTCAATAACAAACTATGTTTGTGTTCCCTAGAGTAAAAGTACTGTGGTAAAAAAATTGCAAAATGAAATATCAGTAATTTCAGACAAAGATTAAGTATATTAAACTGATCATACAAGCCATTAAATTTAGAAGATAAATTGAAATTTGATTATAATGAAATAATAGTTAATATTTTTACCTTTTTTAACACTATTTTGCCTTTCTAAATGTTTTACTGAATCAACTCTTTCTAAACTATTAATGCTATTTTGCTGTTCAACAGGATTTTCAGTATTCTCAGAAAAAGTAAAATTCTCTAGCTTCTTTTCAATTTTATCAATGTTTGTTTGGTCTAATTTATCACCATCTGATAATATCTGTAACAGAAAATAAAATTCATGTATATTTTTAAAATTAATTTTCAATGAATATTTATTTTCATCCACCAATTTGTAGTTTTTTTAAATTTAACTCAATTTGCTATGATAATTAAAATTTTTAACATAAAAATTTAACCAAATTTATTTACATATAAGAAAAGACAAATTATAATCAAAGATGCCTTTATGTGATGGAAAGACATTTTGTTGTGTGTTAATAACAAATTATGCTCTATAAAACTGGAAATGACAATAGTTTCTTATTAGCATAATTAAGAAACATAAGAAACCTTACATCATAGAATCACAAAAAACCTTACAACACAGCAAAAATAAAATGATTCGGTATTTTTGTCACTCAGCAATCATGTTTTGCATATGAGAGTTAATTAGACCTACATTTTAAGGTAGATACCGAATCCTTACAAAAATCCATACCCAAGGCGGAATTTGAATCCATGAGCTCTTGAATTAAAGGCCATAGTGCTAATTGTTCAGCCGCCAGAACAACAACAACAACAAAAAAAAATAAATAAATAAATAAAAAATAAAGAAGAAGAAGAAAAAGAAAAGAAAATCAGTATTTAGATAGCTATTAAAAACATGAATCCATATCACATAAAATACTTGTCAAAAAGTTCTGCTTTTCTCTTTTCATCAGATCATAAAGAATATCAAAATAAGTCTATGTAAAAAAGGCCAAAACTAAAATTAAGTTTAATTTTAACACAACAGTATTTTAAGACATAAGTTTTAATATTTAAGAATGTTTCAATTATAATAAAATCTTTAAACTAAGTCTTTATTCGAATTTAAAATTAAACTATAAGCAAGAAAAATAATATAAAAAAAAGCTATACAGTTTTAAACTAACTAGATGAATTATGAAAATGATGGTTTCTATTTCTTTTTGCATTATATTTATTTAAAATTTCATCACAGCTTTGAAAATATACACAGCTAGCTAATACTAGAAAGTGTTTCAGAGATAATATTAATTTAAATTATTGGAAATTGAATTCCAGTATTGATTATTATTGAAGAATTGAAAAAAAATCAAAATAATATTTATATAGCAGTTGAAAAACTTCATTTAAAATAGACGACAAAAAAAAAAAAAAAAAAAAAAAAAAAAAAAAAAAAAAAATTGGCATACTTAATTGATAGAATTTTATCTTAAAGCTAGTTTTTGCAGAATTCAATTTCCATTCCTTATATTTTCTAAAACAATCACATTTTAACAAATTCAATCAGGTGAACTATAGCACAAGATTTTTGCAACACATTTCTTGAAAATTCAGACAACAGTTTTTATATTTGTTATTAAATATATTGCGAGATAGTGAAACTGCAACCCCAATAAGTCAAGAGTGGCTTCACCATTTTTAACTGCAAATACATAAAACAAAATGCATTGTAATAGTGATTAACAAAATTTAACCGAAATCCTGAGATGTTTTGAGTAAAATAAAACAATATTTAGATATATTAAATTGTCCAGATCTGATTACCCAATTACTTGCTCTGCTTGATTAAAACTAAAGTTGGAGCCCATAAAAGGATTTCAAGTTGCTACTAACTTATTTTATTAAAAAATGGCTCTTGAAAGCAATGAGACTACAGATGTTCTGATCACATTTTCAGTTTCCTTCAAACTATTAATAAGAGAGAAGAAAAGATCCAAACAAATATTCAAATAGACTTAACTTGACATCCCATTACAGGAAAATGATGTATTCTTCTATTACATGAACACATGAATATAACCTAATATTGAACAGCAGTTTCATTAATAAAAAATTGTCAATAAAGATAGAATTAAGACTTAAAATGATAGCATTTATGTTCAATTAAAGTTCAATATGAGCAATAGTTTAATTTCACAATGACCTTCAATCAATATCATTTAATCAAAGAATAAAGAAAATGCTTCAATTATTATTTTGTATGGATTAATTGACAATAATCAATTAAAGTAGTGACCTTACATGTACTTTCTTTTGAATGTTGACCCTCAGTATAAAAAAATAAGAGAAATAAATAATAATTTATTAACACAAACCAAACCAGTGTTTATAAACAAATCACAAGAAGAATTTTCCTTTGTGATTCACAACCACTATGTGGAATTATTTTCTATACGATAGCAGTCAAAATAGGCATCACAGGAATACCTGTGATACCCCCATTAATAGTAATGCCTATGAGAGCATTAAGAAAAAAATGCAAATTTGCAATCAAAATATCTCAAAACTGGATTTCAAATAAAATTAATATAAACTATATCCATTTATAACAACGATTAAGAACTATCATTTCATGAGACTTTTTTTGTAATAAATTATTTTTTTATATGTGAAATTTTAATATATTTATGATATAAATACTAAAAAAATTTCTTTTATAATATCTTATTTGTATGCCATTTTCAGTACATTGTGTGCAGCATATACATAAATTTTAGAATTTGTAATTAAACTTGGTATGCTCGAATTTTGTAAATTACATTTAACTATACCATTACATACATAAAATAAATATAAGCTACTCATTTCATTTTATTTGTATTCTTTTTAATAATTTTCCAAAAACTTTTAAAAATTATTTTGAAAATAATATTACTACATCAATACTGAAAGTTTAATATTCGGTAGATTTATCTCTGATGACTTCAGTATAAATATAATATAAATATTTAACATTGAATATTATACTATTATTTTTTAAAATATACACATTAAAAACATAATATAATAAACATGTTTAAGGACCAAGAGGGTGTTTACTGCAAAATGCACATGTGCTACCTTTTCTTCAGATGAAACTTTTGATTCTAAAAGCAATGAGTCTTTTCTAGTGATAGTCTCAGATTTATTTTTCATAGATGGTTTCCATGTTAGTAATCTGAAAAATAAATAATAAATTGCACTATGTGTATTATATTAAAATATTAGTGTAAGTTTCGATAGCAGAACTAATATATATATATATATATATATATATATATATATATATATATATATA
>JAPDSC010009535.1:5223-28419 GCA_026290005.1 Latrodectus geometricus | reverse complement strand
ATATATATATATATATATATATATATATATATATATATATATATATATATATATATATATATATAATTTCATACTTAATATGTGTTACACTAAATTATGGAAGAACAAATATATATATATATATAGTCAAGGAATGACTAATGAATACATAAACATATTTGGAACATAAATATATAAAATCTTTTTACAATGTGTTATGTATAAGAAGTTAATAAATTTGTTGAACTAGCATATAGATGGCAATTATCAAACTGATTCATTAAGGAGGGGATAACATTCAACATTTTAAAAATTCTTAAAATTATAAACATATTAGGAAAACAAGGAAAATTTCATTTAATTTTCATCAAACTTTTCAGTTAAATTTTAATTCAAAGAGACTATAATTGAATGTTTTTGGAAGGAAAGTTACCTATTTTGGAATTTCATTGCAAATAAGAGAGATTAAGAATTAAAATAAAAAAATTAAAAATACTATTATCACAAATATTTAAATCCAAAATTAAATTCATTTAAGGAGGAATGAAATAACATGCTAATAAAAAAAATGTTACTATGTGCAAAAAAACATTTATGTTATAAATCTTATTTTTAAAGATAATTTGATATAATTTAGTGCAAATTATATTAATGATATTATATAAATTCTATCTATTTTAGTGAAGACTAAAAAAACGATACTTTTTGAGATAACACTTTATACAATTCATTTTCTTAATATAAATTTAAAAAAATATTTTATTGTTTAGAAGAAATATTTTTTCAACTTTTACTTTTCTTAGAAAAAATATATTTCTTAAATTTACTAAAAAATATCGCATTTTAATTTTTTTAACAATGAAGTATAAAATTTTTAAGCCACTATTTTGTAAACATAAATTTGAATTGATCATTAAATAAATCTTCTTTAAAAGTACTTTGTTTTCATGAAGAGAGAATGAATAAATATTATAAATACTATTTGATATAAACAAAAACACTATATAATATAAACTGTTTTGTATTTAACAATATTTATTAAAAAGTAAACTATAAATAATACAAAAACAATTTTTAATTATTGCAATAAAATATAACTTTGGAGTAACAATAATTGAAATTTCTTTCCACATGAACAATAAACTTTTACAAAAATTAGAAACACAATCTAAAAAATAATGATTTTCTCATGAAATTTCAATAATATAGCCCAATATAAAATGACATGTGGTTTACTTTTGCATATAATAACATTTTTAAGTACAAAAACATCAAGATTTAAAATATAAATAAAATATTAGCATAATTTATGAATGAATCATACACTGATATTCTCTCAGACCTCTAATTCTCATTCAAATAATCTGAATTCAAAAGACAGTTTTTTAGTTTTCACTAGAGAAAATGAGTTCAGAAAATTTTATTTTGCTTGAAATAACCTTTAATTATATTATTCTAAATCATTTCAAGTCCAACAGATAAAGATAAATATTAAAATTTTTACACCACACATCAGTAACCAATTATTTACTTTGTGAATGTATAATTTTTTAAAGTCCCATATTGTTTTTTACTGCCATTAATTAGATTTTTGAAAGCTTGATTAAATTAGAATTTTTTTAAAGCTTTCATACCAAAGCATCAAAATAGCATAATAAAATTTTGTTTTGGAATGAATAACTAATATATATCATTAGTAATAAATATAAGTTGCAATAAACAAGGGAAAAAAAAAAAGATTATGCAAACTAAATTAATTTTTCATGTAAATTGGTATTCTTTTTCGCCCAATAATTTAATGCCTAAACAAGAATTCATTAACACAAATAACTTTAAAAAAATTTTTTTTTATTAAAAGTATACTTATATGGCGACTTATCACTTCTTCTTTAAGAAACGCTTTCTACACAGTTATCCTCTTCACCACGGGCGAATCATATATCAGGGGTAGGAGTACTGAAATTATTTTTTCAGGACAAAATTTTCAAGAAATATCAGGACATTTTCAGGACATATGTCAATAATTAAAACAAAACCAATGTTACTTTTACATACTAATTTCTGTTTTATAAATATAACAAATTTTAGAAAGGAGTACACTATTTAATAAATCTTTGTTTTTTAATTTTTAATACAAAAATATAAAACTGATACAGAAATTTAAACTTTTTATACTGAATATTTTCTAAAAATTAATAAGTTACATGATAAATGCTTTATATTACAGTCAATTTATATGGGTAACTAATAATGTTCATTTTGAACTGGATACATTAGCAGACAGCATCATTTGTACAACTTTCACATCACTCATTATCATCACTAATAGCACATGCTATTTTTTATTTGCATCACCCAAAAGTTTATGAGCTGCACACTTATTACCAAGCAAATTTTTCTTTTCTTTTTTGAGTTCATTAATTTTTCTAACAAGTGCGACTTTTAAACTTTTTTTTCACAAGTACCTTTTATGTCTTCCTCCTCCTCTTTTCTTCTCTAATTGTGTTGCATGTTTTGATTTTTGCATACATGATGCATATTCTGCATGAGATTTCTGAATATAATGCATTATTTCTTTGGTATATGGAATGGAGGAAACAAAATTGCCCTGCATTCCAATAACATCATGACAAATAACTTAACTAAACTGTGAACTGTTAATTTCAATAAAGAAGCTCTCTCCTTTGTAACAACAGAATTGTTAGTCAAAAACCTTTCTGGTGGGGAATTAACATTTAATAACGACAAACATGCTTTAATAACTCTAGAAAGAGTAAAATATTTTAAACAACAACTAGCATTTTTTATATTAAAAACTACATTCCAATATTTACAGATATTTTGGTCATAATCATAATCATTCATAAGCATAGTCGCATCTTCACACATGCAAAGAATCCACTCTTCATTCATCTCATCAAAGTGAATTAATCTGCGAAATGAACTCTTAGACTCTTCCTTTTTTCTATTATAAGGAGACAAACATTGGAAATCTTAGAGTAAAGGATTTGTTATAGGAAGTTTTTGAAGCAAAAGCTTAGAAGTTGCTATGTAGCAACTTCTGACACTTTGTAGAAATGTTATTTTATTCTGTAAGCTTTTCCCGTATTACTGTGGTACCATGACCTATTTCAATCATGTTTTTAAGTTAATCATGTTAACCAATTTTTTCCTGCATCATCATTAATTTACAATTAAATCTGTGAAAAAAATGGAGTAAAGTTACAATAAATTAATCAACATTAATTTATTGTAACTTTTTTTCACAGATTTCTTCTGGATTTAAAAATTTAAACATGAGGCTGCAAACAAGTTCATTTAAATTACTGTACATCACATGTTGTAAAGGTTCGACTTTTTGCATTAAAAGTAAATATGGTGCAAAAGTTTTACAAAAAATGAAACAAAATGCTGATATGCCAGTCTTAGGGTCTTTTAAATGTTTTATAATCTGAAGATGTCTATCAGAAAGAGGATATTTTGACTCTTTATGTACTTGAAAAATAAAATATTCTTTTAGAACACCACATTGATCATCGATGCTCTCACAAACTGACCCCAAAGTAATGAAACTAAGTCTAGGTAAGGTTTCTTCCAGTATTTCCAACTATAAGGAATAATAATCTTCCCTTCTTGCAGGAGATAGTTTGAAAAATTGATGAATATGTACAGCACATCCATCAATCATGCAATAAATTTTATCAATACTTTTACGCAGTGCTCCATTGATTATGTGTAAGCAACATGTACCCAAATCCATTAGTAATGGTACACTTTGCTCTAACTCAATTCACTATTTGCTTTAAAACAGCTAAATTAACTTTACGTCCAACCACTGACAACTGCATTAATTTTTCTAATTCAAACCATTATTTTAAATAAAATTAAATAAAATTTTTACAATTTTATTAGCTTAACATGTTTTAAAAAATGTGATTAGAGGAAACAAATGACATTTTTTCTTGTTTATCAGACCAATATGAGATGTAAATATCAAACTATTTCTTTAGTTGTTTTGTAGTAGTTTCATCGAAAAGTAAAAAAAAAAAGTATGAAGTGCCGATATTCCGAAACAAAAGAGTTTTGAAATATGGAGCTAGTCCAATATTAATCTAATATCTGACTTTTTTTGGTCAATCAATTTGAGATTTTTTTCTACGAATCATCAAAAATTTCTCTTTAAATCCTAGCTAAATCTTTCAAAGATGAAAAAGAATAATTATTTTTTATTGCTACCAAAACTAAAATGGTTTCAGCTTTAAGATTTTCTCTGATGTTGTTTTGGGAAGCCATGATTTGTTATTTACTACTACACTCGATGTTGAGAATTCAGATGAAGTTGATGACTTGATAGTAAATAATGTTTGATTCTTGTAACAGCTCACAACTTTTTTGTGTTTTAATCCATCTGCATGAGCAAAACAGTTTCTAACACCCATAAACGTTTCTAACACTCATATTTAAAACACTGAATTTGCTTTTGCATACGAAGCACTTCGCAGAATGAACATCGTTAACACTTCGTCAACATGTCTTAATCAGGCATTTATTCCAATCGTTTATCAAAAAATTTCATTATCCATGTCATTTTTAAAAGAAAATTGCTTTCAAAAAATAAATTCTAAACTTGCTAATAAACGTTTTTCAAACACCAATCAAAATCGTTTAAAATGGCGCATTGAGCATTCACGCATCTGCATAAACGTAGGCAAATAATTCTCACTATTTCACCAATATTATAAATAGTTACATTAATACTAAAATTAAAATATTTTGACTGTAAAGGAAAAAAATACAGTTTAATGGTTAACCCAAACCTAAATTTTTTTGATGTCAGACATTCGTGACCAACGGCCGAAAATGAATTGGAGACGAATGTTTGGCAACTCTATTTAATGTTTGAAAGAGAACAAAAAAGGGGAAAAGAATTTCTCTTTCTTTTTGCATAGAAAGCAGATGAAAGAAAAATTTACTACTGAAAAATATAAAGTTATTAATTATATTTAAACTTTCAAAGGAATATAATAAAAAAAATTAAGGAATTCCAGGATTTATTTCCCAAAATAAGGACATTTCAGGACGTTTTTTAAAAAATCAGGAATTTAAGGAATATTAGGAAAACTCCGAGCCCTGCATATATGCATTTCGTATGGACGCATGTGAGGCCTGGGCTATTCACCCGTGCACTCCTGGAGTACTAGCCTAGTGAATGGGCAGTGCAGATATGCATTTTAAGCTGAAACAATTTTTAATAGCCACTAGATGGCACTCTGTGTCCATTACATTTAAACTGAACGTAGTTTTAGTATTCTGACATTGATTGTTTATATTCTGGCTGTTTTTTGTATTTTGCTTGTCAGCTGCACCTGGAGAAGGGGAAATCGTAATGTAAACGCAGCTCGGCTCTTTAACTTCCCATGTGATATAAGCATTCTAGCTTCTGATAGCTCTCTGAACACTATTTTTGTTGGTTTTTGCTACTATGTGAGATTTTTTAGGATTTTAGTATCAGTTTTGTTACAGTTTGTATTGCTTTCGGATATATTTTTTTTTTTTTGCGCACTTCTCTTGTTATTTTGGAAAGCCTTGACTTTAGATTATTATGGGGAGGAAGCGTTATTTATCAGAGGATGAATATACTCATATGGTAAATGAACCAACTAGCAATATAGATGAAAGTGATGATTCATTTGCTTAAAGAGTTAGAAAGTGATATTTCTAACGATTCTGACAAGGACATTCAAAATTTTCCACACTCAGTTTTCATTTTAAATTTTATTATTTCTTTTTGTAAATAGCCCTTGTCGTTTATTTTTTATTAATGCGAAAGTATATTAATGTGTTTTGTAAATTAAAATTTTGGAATAATTGGAATAGCAATTTTAAAAATTATTTCTTAAGGTTAACAAACTATTTTTATGTATTTTCTTATAAATTGAAGGAAAAACATCATTAAAGTCTAGTTTTAATGCTATAAGACAGATTACGTAATAATCTAAAATACTACCAAAAATTACTGTGGTAGGACTTAAACTTAACTATTTGCGATTTTTTTTTAAACTTAGGCCTAGTGGAACAAAACCCCTGTCCTGTAGCATAACTCCTTTCACTTCCGCATCGTCCTGAGCACGTGTTTTAAACAAAAGCCCACCCGTTATGAAAAGGTTAATAAAGTAAAACTTAAATAAATGCAAAATAAAAGTAAACTCACGAAGTGAATTTAAAACTTGTTTATCAAATTTCTGTGTCAATAATATTAAATTCATAAAATATACCAAACTAATCAGCATACTTTGTAGGCATGGTTTATGTATTCTCACAATGAGATCTGAACTGAATACAGAACACGTTCTCATTCTAAGAGGATGCACTCTTTTTGTCCTCAAAAATTTCTTTCTTTCATGTGTGTCTTGTGTTGTTTATAGCAAATATTATTCATAATAATAAATACCTTCTGGTAAGTTAAACCAAACAAATTCTTCCATTCTTTGAAATTTAAAGAACACATTCTAAATACCATAAAACATTTTTTCATAAAAATTTAGATATAGAAAAAAAACTTAATACTTTTTTTAATTTAAGTTTTAAATGATTTAGTTGCTGATTTAGACACTGAAGTGAAAAACTTTAAATTCTATTTTATAAGTCACAACCTTTTTCTATAATTTTAATTATTTTTTTAATTTGAAAAAGATAATGATAAAAAATTATGCTCTATAATTAAGCATAAGGCCATCTTATCATATAATTATCTCACAGAAAACAAGTATAATAGCTAATATATAGTATATTTCTCCAAACAATGGCCTAAAGTCTATTCAAGGATATATCGACAAATTAAAATCTATCTTATAATTAAAAGAAAAATATTATTTGTTCTTGACCACTCCGAGCATAGTAAATAATTGCTTTTCCAAAATTTTGATCAGGAAGCTTATTGGCAAGCCTATGCTGATTATATAGTATTACTACCAACAGCTAAATCATATCCACAGTTCAACAAATATTGAGACGGGCAATGGAACTGATAAAATTTTGGATCTAGAAGTTCCAATTAACAATTTGTTCAAATAAATGCAATTATACTATATTCACAATGAAAAAGAATAGGAGACCTAGAACTCAATTACAACACCAAAATATAGTGTATAAAAATGAAATAAAATATTTAGTAATTTTTGACTTTAGATTAATATGATCAATTCATTTGGGAAACGTATAGGATTGGGTATACAGTCTTATGAATAAACTTACTAGAGTGGTTAAAGTATCATAGGGATTGAAACTACAAATAGTTAAACTTATATATAAAACTGTTATCGAAATGATTATATTTTATGGATGTCCAATATGGTACAGGAACACTGTCAAAATGAATAATTAGTTACTTCAAATTCAAAGAAGACCATTCTTGAAAATCCCTAAAGCTTATAGAACTGTTTCTACTGATGCACTTCATGTGATGTCTGGGTTTCCTCCAATACATTTATTGGCCACACAACTAGAAATCTCCAGGCATAATGTTTGGAACTAGAGTACAATTATTTGAGCTTCCATGGACCAAAATTTCTATCATTTGGAATATGGAGATACACTTAAATCATCATTATATTTTTACTGATGAATCAAAAATGAACAACCAAGTATGATGTGCAGTAATAGTTGGCTCTACAGCAAATATAATTGATATTTTTAAATATAGATGAAGCCACAACTTTCGAGGCAGAGGCTGAAAGTTATATTTACACTATAGTTGCCATGAAATATTTAGCCATCAATATTGATTTTTGTCACATTCATACTGAAACGCGATCAGTTCTAGAAACATTAAGTAGCTATAATTAACAAAAAACTGAATGTACTACAAACATACACAAGAAGCATGAACACAAATTTTCTTTTCATTGGATCAAGATACAAGTGGGGTTGGAATTAAATGAAAAGGCTGATGTGAGGAGGCAAACAGAACATTGGAAAATAAAGAAATAGATTATAATAGTGAAATTCAAGTAAAAACGCTAATAAAGATAAAATGCTTGAAAGGCAAGTAAGTTAGATGGTCAAATTCAAGCCAAACTAAAATACTATATAGTATATATCCTAGGGTATCAAGTAAGTTGTCTTAGCTGATTTTTATCTGAACCACATTATGGCTGGACATGGTATTTTTGGATCATATCAGAAAAGATTTCATTTCAAATCAGATAAATGCCCATTTGACTACATGACACAAGATATTAATCACTTAATGCATATTTGCAATAAATATGACAGAAAAGAGATGTTTTCCAAGCAGTATAAAAATATGCCCCTCGTCACAACTGATCACAAATCCAAATCACACCATTGAAATAATACATACAATTTTCCATATGGAAGTTCCAAAGCTTTACTTTTAGGTGACAGCAAACAGGCAGCACGAAGTCCCGCTGTAAAAACTGGTTCTTCCTGTGCTGTGCACGCAGATTGAAGCAGCATTTATCGCAAGCATCACTTGAGGTACAAGCGTCTCCCGTTTGTGACTTGCACTATTTTTATTGTCTCTTACTTGTGTGTTGTATCATATCTCTTTGATTGCATGAAGGAAAATATCCATTGGGAAACGAAATTTCTCGATTTTTTTTTAAAATTTTCATTTTTAATATAATTTTTTTTATTATATATGCTTTAAAATACACAATTTAAAAATTTTTATGAAATTTAAATAAAATTCACCCGTAAAAGAAATTTTAATAGATAATTATTTGTTTTGGAATATATCATCTAATGAAATAAATTTTAAGTTTTTCTAAATTTCTTGTTTTAAATGGATAGATGTTTCTAAACAGTTTCTAAAATTTTTTTAACAAAAATTTACAAATAAGAATAATTTTATAGCAAAATTAGTTTAAATACAATATTAGAATTAAGAATCTCTATCCTTATGAATTTCTATGGATTTTAAAAATCATATTTCTTGTACTTTAATATAATATTGTTTAAACTTATTTTTAACTAGCATGAATAATTAAAAGATTTACCATTTGGATTGCTCAGCTTTCTTACAATAGCTTATTATGTAATATTTTTCATATAATATTTAAAATCATGTAATATTTTTAATTTTTAATGAAATTCTTAATTATTTTTAGTTTTGTACTGATTCATATTGAACTATTTTGTTATAGTATATAAATGTGTATTAGTTTATACTTATGTAATATAACAAATTTTAAATATCAAATAATTAACAAAAATATGTGAACATTTATTAATATATTTAAAATAACTAACAAAATATTTGCCATTTCTGAATCCATGAACTAAAGAAACATTGTAAGAATATCCATTATGCATTTGGCAGAAATATCAGAAATTAATCAAATAGTTTTGGGACTATACTGTGTGTGTATGTTTGATGGTTATCTTGGGAATATTTTATAATCAAACTTTGTTTGACAAAGATATTTTTTGCACTATTATTTGATTATCTATTGTCTGATATAGGTTAGATTAATTGATTTTAACACATTTTCAGATTTATTTTTAAAAGAAATTTTATATAATTTTGAGTAAAAATTTGTAGTTTCTCATAAAGAAAATATTTTTTGTTCCTTTAACAAACCTTTCTGACTAGTATTTAATGTACATGATTTAGCTTGGAGTATTTAAAATTAACATTTCACAACATAAGATGATCTTATTCACAAAAAAGTATACCTTATTCACTAATTTCCTTTTAATAAATATCACATAAAAATCAAACTTAATTTCAGTAATACTTTTACTCCAAATAATAAATTTATCACCTTAGCGCATTTAGCTATTTTTTATTTAAAAAAATTCCAATTTGTGTGAGTATTTGACTCCATTTTAGTCAAGGCCTTAATTTAAAAAAAATAGTATAATTTTAATGTTGTGTTAATCCTATTACTATATTAATAAATTGGATCGAAAAAATGTACCTTTGTTTTCAAATAATAATCCCACATTTCTTAAGTTTTATATCTTGCCTGCAAAGTTTTTAAAATGAAATACACGCATAATATGTCCCCTTTTGTTCATGTATGTTTGTTTAAGTAAAAATTTATTTTAAAGAATTTTTTAAAGACTTTACAGCTCAATCCACACTATTCTTTGTACAGCTAAACCATACAGATTTACAGCCACTCATACCTAATCCACAGAAATTCTTCTAAATTGTTATAATTTCAAAGTCAGATGATCAATTGATGAAAACTTCTAAAAAACAACATGTGACTGATATAATTTGTATCTATTTTTACATAATTTGTATCTTAAAAATAAATACAAATTATGTCAGTTTTTGTATCTATTTTTAAGAAACGAAAGATACGTTTTTTTTTTTAATAACGATTGTTATTAAAGAGAAAATAACAATCGTGAAATAATACATAACCTTTAAAAAAATCTTAAAAATATTGTGAAAAATTAAGAAATTTAGGGCACTTCCTATATGAACAATACGCAAAAATTCAATTAACAATTCATTCCAATTATATTATGTTTGAGAAAATAATAATTCAGTAGAAAGTATTCAAGAGATACTAGTAACATTTAAAAAGAACATTCAAATGGGAATAAAAATAAAATTTGCAAAAGCATGCTTACAAAGTTGGTTTTGTAGAATTGAATATTACTAAGATACATTGGCATGTCTGATCCCACCGTTCTGTGGTAAATTTTGCCCCATTAGAAATGACTAGATTTTCAAGACAGTTTGTTCCAGATCTTGCAAGTTGCTCATTATCTATAAAAATAATGAACAATTATTAACATAAATAAATTTTACAGTTTAAAGATTCACAAGCAAATTAACAATAAACTAAAGAAAGATTTAAATAAAATAATGTCACAACAAACTTAGAAATGTTTATACATTTTTAAATACATTTCTAATTACATCAAAAAAATATTTATTTCTCAAAATATAAAATCTCCATATTTTATTCTGTATATGCAACACTGCTCCAAATTTTAGACACAAAAGTCAAAAATACTACTGTTTATTACTCATCAAGCTAAGGGAAAATAATTTTATGAGGTTAACAGAAAATTTACATAGAAAAATTAATTTTAATTTTATTCAGTTTTTACCCTTATACATCACTACACTAAAATATTTAAAATTCAAATATTAAATGCATATGAAAAATTAAAAACATAAATGTCAATTAGAATAACAATAAAATTCTGACAATTAATAATCAATGACATATTGTAAAGAAAAGCAAGGAAAAAAAGAAGTATAACAAAGAAATTAAGTTTTAAATTTCAGAAAATAAATTGCTTGATTTAGTTATAAATTTTCTGTAACACTTTTTTTCACAAAAGAATCATTAGGATTTTGTGGAAAGTTATGTTAATAATAAATCATATAATGCCTATGAAAATCTTTTTCAACACTTTTGATGTTTTAATGCAAACAAAGATGTTTCAATGTATTTTTTTTTACTTAATCTTATTAGCGGGAACAAGTCTTGCTTGTTTACTACAATTTCTTTTAAATACTTTTTTCAGTGATCTTTATTCTCATCAAGTATTCTTAACATTACAGAAAGTAATTGTCAATATACCTAAACCATCTGATTTGAAATGGCTTAATTTTTAGTATGTTCAGCTAATTATACATTTTACAAATCGAATGCTATCTGTTTCCACATATATTGTTTATTTAAGACAGAATACATAAGAACTATTACTTAAAAATTAACAACTTTCTTTATTTGATAAATACATTGTCAATATTTTGTAGCAAACATTTTTAAGTATTATGTCTTTTACTTTTTAAAAACACATTAATACACTTCTATGGTTTTTTTCATAAAAATTATATCTAATAAGGATTAATACTAGATTTCAATATAAAGAAAAGAGGGCCTGAATACATAAATTCTTTAACAATTGTAAGCGAAAAATTAATATATAGAGAAAAAAATTTATTTTTATTTAAAAAAAGTTCGTTTCCCTATAATTAGCATTGGTCATTCATTTCTCTAGAACAATTACAAATGAAAAAAAAAATGTTCTTTTCATTTGTAATTGTACAATTGCTCTGCAATTTTGCTAAAAATATCAATATTGCCTTTAATTATGGAATATCAAAATTATACTGTAACAAAATCAAAAAACTTTAATTTAGATAAAAATAGATTTAATTCTGGTATGCCAAAATTTCTAGTCAATTCAGTAATATTAAAAATTTTCATTAGCTAAGTTATTTTCTTAACTTATTTTCATTTGTTTTTTTTCACTTGAGCTGTATAAAGAAAATCTGCATATTATAAAGCTGTTTTAATAAATTTTTTATTTAATCCTATTAGAGGCAACAAGTATTGTCTATTTACTACAATTACTTTTAAGTACTTTCTTCAATGATCCTTATTTTTATCAAGCATTCCTAACTTTACAGAAAGTAACTGCCTGTCTAGACAGATTTTTTATAACATAAGTTGTTAATAAATTTTAAAACAATTTCCGAAAAAATTACTTTTTTAGAGAGATATAAATTATTAGAATTCTGCAACTTCCATTTAATGCTATTGACACTATAATTATCACTTATAAGTTTACATGATAATTTATCAATACCATATTAACACATTCATAAAATTTGCTGAAAACAAATGATTTGATTAAAGCTAAAACAAATAAGGAGATAACAGTGCAGTTGAAAATTCTTTGATTAACAAGACAAAATCAAGTATGGTAAAAGAAATTAAAAAATGCACATTTAAATTTTTGCTTGACAGATTTGATTATCTACACAACAAATAAAAAATTAAGAAATGAAAAGAAACTAAATTTCAGTTAAGATTATTATGTCGAATGATATGGACGCAGGTAAATAAAGTTAAATGATTAAATTTAATAATAAAACTTTAAAAACATAGCTGTTTTACTGAAATGTTAAACTTCTACACATTTCATTAAAAGAACTCTTATTAAAAAAGAACAGGAAAGATCTGCTTTTCTCCTTTAAAAGTTTCTAAAATATCACATTCTATTCATAGAAGAAATAGCATATTTTATTTATCAGTGAAACCTGGCTGTGATGCCAGGGTGATGTCATCCCTCAATCTTGCTTATTCACAAGGAGTGTTTTTTTTTTCTTTTTTAAGAGAGAGAGAGAGCGAGTGAGGAGATGGCAATGGAGAAGGTTGCAATTGTAGCTCCCGTTAATAGCATTTTAGTAGTTATAAGATAGTTTTAATTACATGTATATATCTAGCTATTTAATATGTGTATTATTAGATTAATAAATGTGCCTGCGTGCAAAACTAAATTAGAGAAATGAAGTGATATTTTAGATAATGTAAGCATGAGAACGGAATTAGCATAAATATCACACTAGAGATATTTATGGTAACACTAGCGAAATATAAATACAGAAATACTAAGACAGTTGCATTACAGAATCTTATTCTGGAA
This sequence comes from Latrodectus geometricus, assembly GCA_026290005.1. Taxonomy (NCBI): domain Eukaryota; kingdom Metazoa; phylum Arthropoda; class Arachnida; order Araneae; family Theridiidae; genus Latrodectus; species Latrodectus geometricus. The sequence continues at coordinate 15,009 of JAPDSC010009535.1, read as the reverse complement.
TGTAAGAAAAGATGAAACAAATTTTAATATGGAATAAAATTTCATCCCATATAGAAAAAAATGCATAAAAAACACTATCATTATTATTGGAGAACAAAATCAAAAAATATGTCAGATTTCAAATTATTAAAAAACACATATTCAATTAAAGCTATTTCATAAAGCATATTTAAAAAAACAAACAGTTCAAAATTATGTAGCTAAGAAGTAGATTTAAAAAAAAAAATTAGAAATGCAAAACGATGAAGCAAGTAATTACCTCGATTTGATTTAATTGTTAATTTAGTCACATTTTGTAAATTAGAGATAAGTTGATAATGTTTAAATGAATATGCTTAGTTTTAAATGAATTCTAATCTACTAAAAGTATACACAATTGAGATAATTAAATACCCAAATAAATGTTTAGAATGCTGATCATTCACCAGCCATTTTGGCTTATGATTTCAGACTGTTACTTTAATACTTTATATAATGAATACAAAATAGAAAAGAAGGAATTATTTTGCCAATTATAATCTTTTTCAATCCCTTTGAATCTCTCAGTTATAAAAAATTTCTAAATTTTGAGGTTAAAATTGTTGCATGGAAATTTCCATTTTCGTAAATGTCTGATATTTTTATATGGCTTAAATGACAAATACTTAAATGTCTTAAACACTAAAAGATAAAATACATGAATGTATAATCAGATTCATATCTGTAATCAAGTTTGAATTATGCAACAGGCAAAAATTAAATTTTAAATAGTAATAATAAAATCTACTGTTCTAAAAACTTCATTAATTTCAGGATTACAATGCATTTAACTAAACCTCAATTTATATATATTAAACAGTACCTTATAAATGGAATATTGCATAAACTATTCTTTAGATATACTGTATCAGATCTTAAATTGCATAAAAAATCATAGATCAAAATAAATACTAACCTTGCTGAACACACCATTGTAGTTGAACATATAAACTATCAAGCATAAAAACATTCAACAGATCATAATATTGGGTAAATACATCAACAACACTATATAAGGCATGGTTGCATGTGGTGGTCATCCATTCAGCTTTTTCTGTGGTCTTCTCAGGCAATTTCATGTTATCAAAAATTCTGAATATTATTTTAAACAATTCATTCCACCAATGTTGAGCAAACAATGAACCATATGTTTTGATAATTTCAAACATCACAGTCAATGCTCTGGTACGAACATCCAACTTGCACCTGCTGACAATATATGACAGTTCAAACAAAATGGGAAACCAACCCCGAACCCATACTCTATCACTTTCTGGAACACTTAAATCTTCTATGTTATGCTCCTTGAATACCTGCAAAATAAAATTATTCATTAATTGATTATAATTAAATCTATAATTTTTACACATAAATATTTGAAAAAAGTTAAATAAAATAAAGACTTGCATCTGGTTGTTCTGCGGCATACTTTGCACAATGTCTAATAAGACGTATAGCTTCCATACTGGTGTCAGGAAAGCTAGCATTACAAGCAAATTCAGATAGGCACTTAACAGAATCTTGGAAGGAATCAATGAGGGAAGGAAAATATTTTTCATATATTTGAGCTATGGACAAAGAAATAATACTATTTATTGGTTTGCATAAACACATAATACTGATTTTGATATAATGGAATATAAGGGAAAAAATTCATAGAAAAATGTAACATATTAAATAATATATACTAAATTTAAGGAAATTTTTAATAAATATAATCAGCTACAAGTTAATTAAATTGCCCAACATTATTGAAAATTTTATTCTTAACTTTCATCTCCTCAAAATAAAAACTCAGATCCTATTACAAAAATTAATTCCATTTAAATGAATTTAAGAAAGATAATTTATTAAAATTTAAACAAATGATAAATTAATAAAATATATTTACCAAATTCTATTTTATTCCACTTATTTTATAGCCGTAAAATTTTATAAAATTCCTTAAAAATTGTAAGTTCTTTTAAGTAATTTCACTATGGACAACTTAAATTTTTCTACTTTATTAAATATTAGTAATGTAAAATGAAATTTTTATTAAACTAACTTATGATTTTTCCTGTAGTTTGAAAAGCTAATTCTACAATGCTTTCATTGTCATCAGCAGCTGCTAAATGAAATACACTAAAAATATTCTTCCACCCTGATTTGATGTTCGAAGCTTGAGAATTAACCATTTGAGCTATACAGCGTACAACCATATCTCGAATTGTAGGAGATCGATTGTTCTTCATCACATGCTCAAATGGCCTCAGAAATTCTTTCTGAAATCTAAAATTTGTAAATTCTCCTTTTTCTAGAAATTTCATAGAAAGCTGTCGAAGGGAATCCACAGCAAAAAAAGCAACATCTTCAACAGGACTGCAACCAACCTAAAATGACAAGTATTTGTAAAAATTCTTAACAAAATTAAAACTATTGTCTAAACAAATGTAAACTTAAAAATACATTCAATATAACTTCACTGTAAGTAATAATAATCTCATTATTAGTAAACTATATAAACCTTTGTAAAGTATACAACAGAAGAAAGTTACAATAACAGATTTTAATTTTAAAAAAAATTGATATTTATTTTTATGTACATTTTTTAAATAATGCATACATTTAATAAATATGATGTAAAAATAAAAGTACAACAATTTCTCTTAATTTTAAAACTTAATAATTTACTTTGTATGCAATTTGAAATAGAAAAAAAAAAAATCATTAATCTTGCTAAGAATTTAATGTATATAGAAAGAGGACAAAAAATGCTTTACATAAGACCATTAATGCAAAAAGTTATGAAGTACAAAGTAAAATAAATGTATTATTTTTTGTCATAAAAATGAGACCTTATTGAAATGCTCTCCAAGGACTTCCCAAATTCTGGCCCATTTCAAACGAATTCTCCCCATATTATAGTAAGAAATTTCCACAATCTTCTGTAAACTGAACATTCTAGGATGAGATGAATTTGCTAATTCTTCAAGAGACACTTGGCATAAAGCTTTAACAAAATCAACAATGGCATATCCATCCAATCGAGTAGACCCAGTAAAAATTCTGAAACACAAATAATAGGAAGGAATTAATTTATCTAGTATCAGATAAATAAAAAGATACATGTGACATACTTACGAATTTTAATAATAGAAAATTTTGGAAATGGGCATTTAACCATCTAAAAGACCATATTGACCAAAAGACCATAAAGTCCATATTGACCATCCAAAAGATGGACGATTTTTGGTAATGAAGTGAATTTGAATGCTTGGGTTTGGTTAATTTGACAGATGTTATTTTTCTTAAATCAAGTTAAAGTAAATATTCTATATGTGTACAAAAAATAGGTTTTTTCTTTAAAAAAAATGAAGTATTATAAAATTGCTGTCAATCCAGAATTTTTAACTAGTACTTTTTTTCTTCTTCAATTACTTATAAACTGTGTATCTTATATCCAAGAAATATAATCCTGCATTGTATATGCCTCTTTTATAGTTTTACAAAAGAAAATTTTAGTTTAATATGTACAGAATCTTAATCTTAGATATTCAAAAGCAATTTACAAACATGCTATTCAAATTGCAACATTTGATCACAAATAAATATAATAAAGTTCAAAATAAAAAGCAACCTTTTAAAGTGTGGTTTTGATTTCCTTGTTGCCTAAAGTCATTTTTCGGACACAAGGATAACTTCTAAAAAATATTTTTAGTGATGTGACTTTTTAGTGACATTAATAAAATAATGAAAAATATTTCTTAAATTCCACATATAATTAAATTGAATTTATTGTTTTAATTTTTATCAACTTTTTGTAATATTGATAAAATATCATATTTACATTATTTTATATATACAAATTGATAAAATATTATCAATTTGTTTAGATTCAAAATTGAAAATTTATTTTTAGTTAAAAATATCTTTAAAAAAACATTTTAAGTCAGAATAGTTTTCAGAAAATTTAAACATGAAACTATGAAATAAATAATTTTTTCCTCTTTACATTTCAAAGGGGAAAAAAATCCTCATTGACATTTTAAATAAAGGATCCTTGTATGCATATATTTCTTCTTCCTTTCAGATCATGTCCAATCATGAAAATCAAATTTCCTTCAGTTATTACAAAAATAATTTTCACAAATGCTTAAAAAAATAATAGTACATTTAATAATATTTTAGAGAAGAAATCAAGCATTTTAATATTACTTTTATATATATATGAATGAAAAAGTGCTTATACACACACACACACACACACACACACACACACGCATACACACACACATTTTTTTTTTTTTTTTTTTTTTTTTTTTTTTTTTTTTTTTTTTTTTTATATATATATATATATATATATAAATTTTACTAATTTTATTTTAGAACAGTAATCTCAAGATTAAATTATTTTTCTGTAATATTAATTTATTATTATTAGGTATTTAAACAAATAAAACAAATTTGTATGAGTTAAAAACGATAAATTTTAAAAATCAAACTATGTTCCAAACATAAATAAATACACAGTTAAGTTTTACAAGCAAATTTTTAAAAAAAGCTATTCACAGTTTACATGTATACTTAATCGAAAGTATTGTGAATATTAATTTCTTCGGCCTTATTTCAATTAAAAGAAATTAAATTGCAAAATTTCTGAAACATATTTCTTTAAATATTATTCAACTTTTTACTCAGATTATTTAATAATATTATGTAACTATTACTACTATATTATAAAACTATGTAAAAAAATAATTAAATTTTTAGATTTGCAGTAGTTTTTAGTTTAACACAAGCAATATAACATAAATTTCAATGAATTTGGTAAAAACATTGAAATAATTTTTTTTTTTATTTTCTAGATTCATTTATGATGCAAATTGACTTTTTCAAATTTATTCCAAAATTTTAATTAAATTACATTTTACTAATGTTTATATAAACTATACAGACATTCATAATCTTATATATATAGACATATATGCAATATCAAACTAACATATGAAATGAATTTCTTATTTATGCAATATAAAACTAACATATGAAATTTTAAGTTTCACAATATATAATGTTAACTTTTCAAAATTTATCTAATATCAAGATAAATAATAAATATAGTCAAATTCTGGTTATATTTAACAACTAAGCAAGCATGAATATGACTTGCTAAAACTCATATACAATGGAATAATTCATAAGAATATATATTAAAATTACAACTTTGGTCAAAATTAATGTGAAAAAAAGTTTTTTTCTCAGTAACTGGTAAATTTTGTTTTAATATTGATAAATAATCAATGCGAATGAAAACACTCAAATTAAATAAATTCTTCGGTTTTAAGATGTTCTATAGTAAGACACTATAATTAGGTTTTTATTTCTGTGATAGTGATTTAAATTACAAGCAACAAAATATTTTAAGAGTTACCACCAAATTACAAAAGAGTTAGTTGAAAATATCAAATACCCTTCAATGTAAAAACATTTTGATAAGATAATCAACATGGACAATTAATAAACCTAAAGTGAATCTAAAATTAAAAACATTTAATAAACATATATATTCATTTATACAACTAAATCAATACTGTTAACTCAGAATTTTTTTTAATAAAATCAACAATTTAATTTCAGCAAGGGGATTTTAAAGATATGTAAAATTTATAAAATGACTAGTTGCTTCATCAACAATGACTTAATTTGATAATCAAAAGTAGAATAAAATGTAAATAGGGAGGAGGAAAATAAAATCTGTAAGGCAGAAATCTTATCCAATCTGACACAAAATGCCAGTCATGATTATTAACCCTTAAACACTAAGAAAAATAAGAAGCATTTAGTTGATACTGTTCTCTTGATTGACAGGAAAAAGTAATAAATTATATAAATGATGAAATTAATATTATTCAGGAATATATATAGAAATATATATAAGGGGATTTGGAACACACTTAAAGTAGAAAATAATGGAAAACAGGGATTTGTAACAGATTATAAAAACGTGTCTTAGTTGGAACAGTTTGACACAGCAACTAAGCATTATACTGCACCTATGCAACTGCTATACATGCAGCTGAATTTGATTAATTAATGCTTGTCATGTTTTATTTGATCAGAGTTCTTCTTAACAGTTGGTGATTGTTTACATTTGACATAAATAATTGCTTTTCAATTAACATACATTGTGCTTAATTAATACAATTATACTGAACAAAAATTATTCATAGCCTGAAATGTCAGGTCAGTCTATAAATATGGGTGCATTTTTTAGTAAATTTTTAAATAATATGATAAAAAACACAATTTAACGTTTCAACCAATTATATATTTTACTCCATTATCTACAATGTCTTGCAGTAGAAAGACTCTGATTTTTTGATGCAAAAAAAACTTGAAAGTCCATTATGTACATCCTGTTTAAAATTAAATTTTTTTTCAGTAAAATTTTTCGTAAGGCACGAAATAAATGAAAATCACTGAGGACAATATCTGGAAGTAAGCAGGATGTGGCAAAAGTTTGCAATTAAATTCACTAATTTTTGCAGTGTTGTTCAAGCTGTATGGAGTCTAGCATTATCGAGATGAAACAACACTTTCTTGTTTCATCTTGATATTCAACAATCGTGGCGTTTTTTGATCAATTCTGAGTTTAGAGATAAAGTTCATCATGATAAATTTCTGAATTAATGTTTGATTTGGTTTTAACAACTCAAAATAAATTACACCATACACATCCCACTAAACACTCAAAAGAATCCTTTTAGGATGTAAAGACACCTTTGCCGATGGAATCAGCTGTTTATCTCTATCTGTCTACATTCTTTTTCTTGAGACATTATGATAAATAATCCATTTTTTCATCACCAAACAATCTAAAAATGGCTCACTTTTGAAGCACAGTAAAAGGAAAATGCAGGTGTTTATTTACTGGTGGCAACTGGCTTTGAATAGCACATGAGGTACCCACTTTACAAGCTTGGATAATTTCCCCAATCTTCTTTAAATGATAAAAGACTTCCATAAGATGAATTCATATTTTCTGCAATCTGATCTACTGTTGATTGTGGCTCTAACTCCAAAAGAATGTCATCATCAAAATTAACAGAACGTCCTGAACAGGGTTCATCATCAATTCTGCTTTTTCCATCTTTAAATTTTTTTAAACTTAATGGTCAGTCCTTGCACTAATAGGATGCTCTCCATGTACACTATTAATAATTATTGCTCCAGACCCAGCAGATTCACCACATGAAAATAATAATATAGCAGAGCACATTTGTACTGATTATCTATATTTATCTTCTATGAGTACTAAAATGTGTTCAATATTTACACAAATTGATGAAGAATTGAATAATATGTTAGTCAAACGATAATAAGTTTCAACGGGTTTTAAATTGTATTGGTTTAGTAAATGCATCATAGTGAATTTCATACATACTCTTAATGCCCACCAACTTATGGACTGACCTGATAGACAAAAATAATAATACAAAAAATACTCTTATTATCAATCTAAAAAATCAGATATTAGTAATTTTAAATTAATATTTTTAATATTATAATGTGATATTTATTGCAGTGCTTTCTTTACCAAAAGCTGTAGTAATGTTTAAGAAATTTTACAATATTATATATTAATGATGGATAATATATTAATACATTTGTACAGATTAAAAAAATCAAACATTTTCAAATCATTACTAATTATGATCAATTTTCCTCTAACTTGTCAATAATTAATTTTTGGTTTATAATTTAATTAAAAAAAAAATAACCATCTAACTATAAAGCCTTCACTAGAAAAATAAATCTTTAAAGAAATTGTCCTTTTTCTGCAATTAACAAAGTTTTGATACAACATAAAAAGTTTTAGTTCTGACAACATTCAAATAAAAATTAAAGATGACTTTCTCAAATAAAAATATTTAAATATACCTAAAGAGAAATATTCATGTTAGCCATTCATAATTTATAAATTCAAAATATATAATTACCGATCCACAGCAACAACAACACTGTTTGAACTAGTTTCTCCCATGGATTCCTGAAGAAGAGCTATTCGTTTTTCATCCAAATGTATACCTCCACGAGCTACTAAAATATAAAAAGACCTCTTTTACACTGCAAAACTTCCAATGCAATAGTTACACAAATTACAACTTTTCAGGCCACTCACAATCAATTGGATCCAACATCAAAGATGATCCTTCAGGGTGAGCAGACTGCGTACTTAAAAATTGAGGTTTTACTCCTGTACCAATGAGCTGAGCAAGTTCAAGCTGAGATATGCAACGCAGTATCTACAGGAAAAAAGATAATTTTTGAATGAATTATAAAACTAATTCATTTAAAAAAAATAGTAAAGTTAAAATAAAAAATTCAAGCAATATTGTTAAATAAATACCTCCAGCCAAGATTTTCCAAGGTAATTTCCATCAGTGTGAGCCACAGTTATGAGTGTTTTGATAGTGTCAATATTTTTTGCTTTCATTTCAGTTATTGGTGAATTCGCTGTTAGCAAAGTAAATCGAGCTAGGGCTTGCACATAAGCATCTCTCTCCAACTAAAATAAGTAAAAATAAGTTTTTTTGTTTTAGACTGTAATAAAACTTTAATATTATGTAATAAGGATAAGACAAGAAAATATACATAAATTTAACTCTGATATATTATCAAACAAAAATTCAAAGCATATTTAAATACAATATTTAACAAAGATAAAATTTCATTATTATTTTAAATTTAGAGTAATAATAAATTTTATTAAAATATGTAATCACAGGAAATTTTTAAATGGATAAAATCAACTTTATATATAAATTATTGAAAAATTCAAATATTAATATTTTAAGAAATATGTAAAATTAAGATAAATTAAACAGTAATGAAAATGAAAATGCACAAAAATTTCAATTTACAGTTAATGTTTATGAAAGTAAGAACACAATCTACATCTGTAGTCACAAAAATATTAATAGCAATTTATCATAAATTCACCTTTAAATTAAATATATTCAAAAATTATACAAATAGACACTTGCATACATTACAAAATCATAATGTATATAAAATAATTACAATTGAATAAAGCTAGATATTCATTAATAGAATAGTAAGAATGGCATGAATATTAAGGAAATTAAAAGGAGGTTAAAGGAGAAAGTATTACTGACCGTCATATGAAAAATACACGTTATTCGGATAGCACACCTAATTCCATCCAAACACAATGAAGCTATTTCAGAATCATCACAATCTTGCAAACCTATACTAAAAGCAGCTAAAAATGGTGTCCATGCCATCTATTAGAAGGAAACTGATTATGTACTTTTTAATATTTATAAATTTTAAATAAAAATAGACTTTAAGTAATTATAAATTTTACATGAAATCTCAAAGATTTTTAACTGATTACTTTTTTATTTTATGCTATATAATTATACAGTTAAAAGTCTTATAACAAACAAATTAATTTCAAATTAATTAAAATAAAAATAAAATAGTGGAATAAAAATAATTTGAAATAGGAAGAAAAATTAACTTCTACAGATACAAATACAAAGCTGAATTATTGTAATCAAAACATAATTATTCATAAATATTTTTAGAATTGCTACATTCAAATAGTTTCACGAAAATTGCCAGAGCAAGAAGGAAATGATTTAAAGCATATGCTAACAGATTTTTACAGTTATACATTTACAACATGATAACATTATAAAATAAATAAATGTCACTTCAAATATATATATATATATATATATATATATATATATATAT
>JAPDSC010009530.1:0-18907 GCA_026290005.1 Latrodectus geometricus | reverse complement strand
GGATTAAATAGATGAAATAAAATAAATATTGTTGTTTTGGTGATTATTCGTTTAAATTTAAGTACTTTAAATGAAAAATGTCTCCAATGAATCTAATCTAACTATAACTGATAACCTAAGATAATTAACTGTTGTACTAAAACTACGTTGAGTTCTGAGAATATTATTTAAACTATAATATAAATATTGCAACAAACAAATATTTATTCACAGCAGCATTAAAACTAAAAAAAGTAATGAAATGTATTAAAAATGTGAATTTTCTCAATACATACACATATATTCAAGGAAGAACATATTTTTTTATTTATAATAGTTGATAACTAATGTTTCAGCATTTTTTCCCATTTCTTGATTACATATTTTATAATGGTTTTTAAAAATACAAAATTTTCTGATATTTCAGTCTAACATGTATTGTAAATTAAATGCCTTTTTTATTTTGGACATTTTACATAATATATTGCCAATAAAAATATTTGAAAATGAATATATGGTGTAGGCTTTATACTTCTCTTTCAAAGTTTCGTTGTAGTCCACTTAATAATATTAAGATCTTTGCTGTTACTTGGCAAAGTTAATGATTGAGCAATTTTATAAACTTTTAAGCTAAAATAAAATATAACAAATAAATATCAATGAGAACGGAAGTTATTGAATAACAATATAAAAATTTCCCCACAGCAGCTGACATTAAAGAAGTTGTAATATGGAGATACTCGATGCGTAAAGATAGACTTCAGAAATAGCAAAGTCCATGGCCTTTTAATACATTTTTGAGAATTAAGTTATCTTTCTAGACTGATAACTCGTCCAACTCTTATAGAACTTATGATTTGTCATATTGTAATTTATGGGAGGAGTTTGTTTCACTGTAACCACGATAATAATTTCCATTGCAATATTCAATTGCTTCGCATATCTAAAGTCGATGAAGTTGAAGTTTAGTTTAGTGATTCGAACGTCGAAGTCGTTTTGGTTAAATACTGAAAAACGTTTTCAAATGTTACACTTCTACCAGGATCTTAAATCTAATATTTGCAGTCGTGTAGAAGCAGATGAGCGCATAAGTACTGCCTTTCAAAATAAAACCAATATTTAAAGATTAAAATGCTTCGTAATAACAGAAAATTCAATTAATTTCATGGACAGTTATTTTCCCTCCTAATACGTACAGTGGCGTGCAAAACTTAAACAAAAGGTGGTTTTTCTACCATAACTCCGCGAGAAATCATCTGAGGAACATTAAATTCAGACATGAGAGCCCGGGAGACGCATTGCGGCACGATTGCATCCCCCGGATATCACGCAGCAACTGCAACAGATGTTGATTGAGGAATGGGCACTCTTACCACAAGAACTGCTGGACAATCTGGTGCTGAGTATGGGAAGACGGTGAGAAGCAACCATTGCAGTAAGGGGAGGGCATATCCCACACTAAGGAACATCTATTTGTTATTGTTCCTCTTGGAGAGAAAATCTCGTGCAGGGATACTGTGAGTTCAATAAAGCCTATTTTTGTTTGATTCCATACTGTATGTATTGTATTCATTTTTGTGCAACTATGCTTTCGTCATTCTTTGAGTACAAAATGATGCCCATTTCTGAATTTCATGTCCCTCAGATTATTTCCCGCGGAGTTATGGCAGAAAAACCACCTATTGCTTAAGCTTTGCACACCAGAGTACAATTCTGCAGTCTTTCTCAAAAAATGCGCACATTAAACTAGTATTTTCGATGAATGCTTACAATAGAAATTTTCCCTAAATGCATCATGTGAAATTAGATTATTAAATATATTTTTTTAATTTCAATAAATTTTATGTAAAACTTTTTTAGTGAAACAATATTATTTAATTTTTTCGAAAATTTTTCTTTTTATCTGAATATTTAATTATTGAGGATACTCTAAATGGGTCAATAATTTCCCCAGAGATGACAAGAAAAAAACTATTATCAATTAAGGTCATTCTTTTATAATATTTATTTACAAATTCAGTATTCCCAACATCCAGAGAATACAAATTTGACTAACAAATAGTGCAGTAGAAAATTCCCCGATAAACATATCCTTTTCAATTTCTTCTTCAACTTGTTAGGATTCTTGAGAGAGAAATATTATATTTTACAAAGAGATAAGACAGAACTTCTTATTATGAACTCTTCTTGAAAATCATTTAAATAAAGAAAATTCTGATATTTTTCATTATATAGTAATTAATATTTTTTCAACAATGTTAACGAAATTAATACATTGCATAAATTATTGGTGCTAACATAAATATTATAAATGCCAATAAATGTTTCAAAATGAAAGATAACATTAATTAGAATTTGATTGTATTTCTTTGTCGTTTAAAAATAACAGTTTAATTCTGCAGTCACTGATAAATTTGTTATTTAAATTGAAATTTAGTCATTATTTAACAAAAATATTTATGCATTTCTGATATTACATAAAACTGTGAAATAATTTCGCATCGATTTAAATTAATATACTTCAGTCAGTTAAATTTGGAAGATCTTATTTTATTTCATTTTTGCAAATTACATAATTTCTAATTACTTCACTCAAATTACAAGTAGACTTCCTCCAATCCAAATGGATTTAAAAATTTATATTTTTAAAAGAATACCACATAAAACGTAATTAATTTTTTTCCCTAAGAATCTCATGGAAACGAATTTCTATCTTTAATGTCTTTCATTACCAACACAAATAAATAACGCAATAGGAAACACAATACTTGAATAAATAACAAAATCTAAATTTATGCAGACATATTTCAAAATTTAAGGAGCTCATTAAATTAATGACTCATTATTTTCTCTCTCACCTCTTTCAAAATAAAATATTTAATTACATAAGCAAATTTTTTTTAGCAAACACTTTTTATCACCATTTGTAAAAAACAGATGATAGCAAATTTATTCACCTAATTAGTTTATACTAATTGGGTGCAAAATTACACAAATTAAACAAACTCAAAGAAAATTGGAAGTATCGCTTAGTTAGATATATAATGTCAGTTGGAAAAGGAGTCTGATACTGATTCCTTCAATATAGTGAGAAACGTATGAGATTTTATAAATTTAGAATAAAAAGGATTAATTTGGTAAGTTTTGATTGTAGCTCATCGATAACTTTTTACTTGGAAGAACCAGGACTTGAAGTTTCAGACCCATAAAACAAACATCCATGTCCGAAGTTAAGAAAAATTTCCTAATGGCGCCATCTCTTGAGTAATCATGATGTAATAATTTTTTATTAGAAAAAAATATTTTGCAATAATTTTTCACTTCAAAGAATAAAAAGAAAATAGGTCATTAAGACTGAATCGAAAAAGACAATTTTTCATCGATATATTTCTAAGAATTAAACACTAATACTCAGCAAAAAATACTAATTTAGTTTCACTTTTTCATATTTTTATCAGAATTTAAAACAGAGTTATCCAACATGATACCATATTAACTGAATAACTGAAATACACAAAACTTGGAAAACCCCCAAGCACTTACCCCGATAGGTGTACGTGTAGAGAACAAGGATTCAAAATATATCTATTTATTTTAATAGGGTTTAGAATTAAGCTTGGGAGAAAAATAATAAATAAATTGTCAAAAAAATCACTTAATAAAAAACGAATTTTATATAAAAATTATATAATATACATTGACACAGCATAGTAAAAAACCTAATGGCTAAAGGCCATTGTACAGCATATTAAATATCCAACACAAAAATTGCTTTCTAGGAGAACTTTCCATCTAAAGTGGACTTTATTCTCATGTTAGGAAGCTGGGAAATTTCCCAAGTTCACACCCAAATTGATGTTATGTTTAAGGAAGAAACATGACATTCATCTCCCACTGTTTAACAGCAGCTACGATTGAACCAAAGACTTTATGCTTTGAAGAAGAGACCCTCTCATGACCTTCCGTACAATAGCCATCATTTATTGTGAGCCTTCTGTATTTTGACAGCATATAATTAACAGTTTAACATTTTTTAGCAGTTGAAAGGTTTTCTTGGCATAAATTATTTAGATACAAATAGTATATTTGCCTTCTGAAAGGATTCTTCATAGATAGTATGCAGAACCACATGCCGCAGTGAAAAAAACTAATAAATACTACAAGAATACACCCTGGCCAATGTCCAAGTAGAAAGAGAAACACACATAAACACATAACGCCTATCTTCCATTATTCAACACCACACTTTAATAATATAATCAAAAATCTCATATTTGATAAAATTCTATCAAATACAAATCTGTCAAAAATGCATTTACCACTTCTGTCGAATACGGTATCATTTAGCCAATGATAGAAAAAGGATATTAAATGATATATGATTATTCTGAAAGGTTACATTAAAAATGATTTAGCTTTAATTGTAGATCAGCAGTCTTTTTTTGCACACAAGGTTTAATAAGAATGGAATCTACAAAAAGTTGAATTAGAACCACAACAAACATCTAAACCAGATATAGGACTCGAACACATAAACTATTGAATTGGAAGCCAGAGTACTAACAATTTGGTTACCAGAGTGGTTTTGTAAAGGGTAGATTTACAATAATGTGTACAATCAATAAAATTGTAGAAATGCATTATATTGTTCAATCAAATACTTTGACTTTAATAATAATACTAAAATAACTAGGCACATATTTATGCATATATTTACTACTAATTTCAGCATTATAAATAACCTCACCTCATAATATATAAATGAATTTAATTCTGCCCAATTATACTTCAACAGGCTCTTAAACTTTTTACAAATTATGTTAACATTATCTATAAAAAATTAATCTGAGATATTAAAATTATTTAGCAAAGTATAGTTCAAAAACACAATTCATTAATTTTTTTTTTCCTATAAAACATTTAAATAAATTAAATATACAAGAAAAAAATTCATTTTGACAAAAAATTCAAGAACTACTTTTATTAATTAAAATGTTCATTAAATAAATATTCCAAATTCTTTTTCATATAAACACATATAATATAAAAATGCAATTTTACTGCAATATACTACTATACAGTGTATCACTGTCAAATGTTATGATGTGCAATAAAATATGGAGAACTATTTACTTTACATCAGATATTACACACAAATTTAAAATATTTACATACATAACATAATGGATCTTAGTTACACTCAGTTATATACACAGATGAGTTATCAAATCATTCACAAATGAGTTACTAAAAAGAATTTATTATTGCTATTTTAATAAAACAAAATTGGCAATAAGCAAACATGAGGAAAGATCATAATGAAACAGCAACTAAAGATCATTAAGTAAGAATCATATTTTAGCTATATATACTCTTTCCATAGCCTAATAAGCAATTTCTTAAGTTATTGTACAAATAAGTTTTTCTGTTTTAATTCAATATTTATTATCTGCAATCAAATAGAAGTTTACAATATTTACTATAATTACTATAAATTATATATATATATTTACTATAAAAGTAGTTACTTATTTTTATTAAAATACCACACCCTTATTAACTATTAATAATTTAAAAACAAAACACAATCTTACATTTTTAAGTTTGTAATAATTTAAGTTTCTTTAGCTATCTTGATTATTTCATTGATTTAAATTCATTGTAAATTTAAATTTATGCATGTGATACGAATTCTTAGATTCTGAGAAAAAAATAAATATTTGCGTTAATTCATTTAACTTAATAATGATTTCAGTGAATGAAAAGGAATTTTAAAAATTCTTTATAGAATATGAAATTAACTAAACATTTAAAATGCAAAAACTTCAATAAGAATATACAAGAAAACATTTTGAATGATATTTTTTCCTGTGAAACTATTTTATATCAAAATAATTCTGATAATCATTAAAATAAAAAAATGTATAAGCTGTAAAACATTTTTTCAAATAAAATATTGAAATATAAACAAATAAAAATAAATATATTAAAAAATTAAACGTTAAAATAATTATTGGAAATAAAAACGAACATACCGGTTTAAATTTCTTGATGATTTCCGTCATTACGGATGATCAATTAAAAGAATTATTAGTCACTTGATTGGACTTTCAAACATATGTGAAAAAAAAAAACAAGAGAAGATTGCACTGGTAAACGAATGTCAACAAACAATCCAGTGCTTCGCTGGCGAACCGGTTAGATATTTCCCGGTTACAGTTAAGCTTTCAGAAACGAAACTATATTAGCAGATTTACACAAACACAACTAGGAAGAAATTAGAGATATACTTTTTTCCCAAAGGCAAGCCACAAATTCGTAGATGATCACATCAAAAATGTATCGTGAGATACGCTGAGTTACTCACTAGAATCATTTGAGACTAAATAACGTTACTAATGTCTTAGCTACGTGAAAAAATGGGTGGAGCGCCAGACAATTCTGGATTTCGAGCAGGTTTGAAATATCTGGCAACCTTCCTCCAGACAGCCGTTTTTCGCTGCAAAAATTGCATTACGACATGCTGAAAGTTTAAAATTTTAATAATATAATAAAACGGAGAGTCAAATGAATTACGGATTTTCATTTAAAGAGGAAGAATTACTTAAAAATCTTTATAGCTGTAATAATAATTTTTTTTTTTAAATATTGTTATTTGTAATTTAAATTTTTGTACTCCTTAATTATTCACAATAATTTCATTTAGTTTATATATATCACCGATGCTTCTAGGATCCCAAAGACAGTCTTTATTTTGACTAATCTAAAAGTAGTCAAATTATTAAAGAAATTGCGCAGAATTTTGCACTAAATAAAATATCCTAATTCTCATGTAATTAAATATATTCTTATATATATGTATGTATGTATGCATTACTTCTGCATTAAAATTATTAATCTAAATACTTTGTAATTTAAAACCAATTGATATTACAAGTTAATTTAAATATTTAATATTGACAAATAAGTGCAATTAATTTAAGAAAATTTCTCTTTATTCATGTTTATCCTGCTTTTTAATTACTTTTAAACAATAAAAATCGAATATTGTATACTAATTATAAATCATATAGTTTAAAATATATTTATAAGAATAAGCAATTTTTAACCTTAATCTTATAATAGTACTAAATTAAATTATTTATATTTAGCAGCACGCACAATAACAATAGTTGCAGCAAAAATTATTAATTTTTAAAAAATAAAAACTTTTTTGAATAAATTTGTGTTATTGATACAATTTACAAAGTTTAAGTTTACTATACTGTTAAAGAACATTTAATATTTAAGTTTATATGAAATTCGATTATCTTTTTATTCTTTTTTTTATCTTGAGGATTGAAGAATTTAGAAATGTCTAAAATAAGCCTTACGATTTATATTCTAGAAAATTTATGATTCATCATATACCTAGTGAAAATTATAAAGATATTATATAACTGCATGATTTCTAGAAAGTTTAAGATTTATTCTATAGGTAATAAAATTTATTAGAAAATTCATGTCATAGAAAACAAAATTTTTTGAACCTATGAATGTGAATCTAACCACTTTACAACATACCGTTTTTGAATATATGTCTACAAATAGAGAAATTACAAAATATAGTAATTTTTAGAATTGGACTATGGTGCAGGCAGGGGCTGGTTTTTTAAATAACCTTATCAACTATCCTCTTTTTTAAAAATGTAAAAAATAAACCAAAGTATCAACAAGTTTTCTTTTTATTTCAAAAAATAAATAAGAGTAAAGTTATTAAAGTTATGAAAAACATTAAACTCAATTTAGATCCATTTAAATCTATAAGTTTCCTTTTTTATTAAGTTGTGCTGATATAAATGTTTTACTACTAACATTATATTTCGCTGATTAATAGACCAGTTGGTCTGATGGGACATGGTTTTGTGTATATATTACATGATGGGCAGAAATCAGTTTAACACTTTCAACATAACAAGAGTAGAGGTTTAGTATTTGGCTACATATATAAATATTCAATTTTTGAAAATGATTAATTAATTGAAGCGATGAAATAGTCTTTCATATTATTAATTGTATAAATACTTGATAGAAAAAGAAATATGGTCATGCTTCCGATGCCGTAAAATAAATCGTAAGAAAATAAATCACCATAAAAATAAACGAGACTTTAAACTAAATTACCATCACATATTCTCTTTCTAACATCATAAAAATGTCATTAACGAAAAATAGTGTTATTCCTAGCCAAACTGAGCTTGACTTGGCACTTAACTCTCTTGTGGACATGTGTCAGTTAAAAGCATACATGATATTATTTTGTCCATATGGAATTCTGAAAAATTATCATCAGATTGGATTCGTGGCATTTTATTCCCTGTTTTTAAAAAAGGAAATCCAACTTGTTGCTCCAATTATTCCAGAATTTTAACACCTAATCGATACCTTCATGGTTTACATAACTTTTTCAAATCTATATTAATCAGAAGAAATACTAAAATTCCATTGTATGAAGTTTTCATCAGATCTGTGCTCACTCGTGGATCAGAGACTTGGACGTTTGCTAAATTTTAGACAGAACAGCTCTCTATCTTTGAGCGAAAAGTTCTGAGAAAAATCTTTTGCTTTGTGAATGAAGTCTGGAGACACCAACATAATTTTGAACTGTATAAATTATTTAAAGATATAGATATCAACAAATTGACTAAGATAAGCATAAAATATGCCACCCATATATGCAGAATTGACACTTTATCATTAACGCTTAAAATTTTCAATCATGAACTTCTGGGAACTATAAAAAAGGGTAGTTCCAAGTTTAAATCGATTGTACAGATTTTAAGATTCTAAAAATAACTAATTGGTGATCAGTTGCCCAAACCAAATCAGAATAGAATAAACTTCTTGGGAAGGCTTTGCTCATCAAGGACTATCATTTCATTAGAAGAAGAAAAAGAAGTAGGAATTCGAAAATTCAATTGATCATAGACATTCTATTAAAATTTTAGTAGGAAGAAATTTAGCTGAGGGATGCAAAGGCACTTTAGTTGAAAACCAATATTGAAATGAAAAATACAACGGAGAAAGGCTTTGCTATGGGTAGTAACAACATTAAAGATTTTGGATTAAAGGTCTCTTGCATTTTAAGCCAGTAAAGAATCCTTTTTTGCCTCCATAGTGGAAATTATATTGAAGCTCTAAAATATTTGCCAAAATTTGATGAGTTTATATTTGCATTTAAAAAATTTGGGGTCAATAAGTGTTATTTTTTGTCAACTATTTACCATGAGTAAGTATGAAACAAAAAAAAAAAAGCTTGAATGGGCTGGGGTAGAAACATTCAGGTAAGAAATTAAAGCTACCAAATATTTTTCAATTATAATTGACTTTACTCCTGATGATGGAATACCAGTTGAGAGATTTTGTGAAAGTGCCGGTTCAGGTGTGACCTCGTCACCTGACCGGAGTTCAGAATTACGATAGCTTAATGATAGACGAGTATAACAAACTTATCACCCTTAATGTACAGTCGGGAGCTCGTCGCTCGTCTTCACTGCTATGTATATATGAATAAGAAGATTGCTTCAAATGTAACAGCATCAACTGAATCAGATATTTTTCGAAAAGTTATTAAGAAATGGTTTGAAAATATAAATATTCAATCATGCTGTTATTATTAATAGGTGATGTCCCGAAATTTTTCACTACAATTAATACACAACTTTAATACTAAAGCTGGAATTAAATCAATATAAAATAAGTGTTAAAAACTATTTAAAATATTAACTAAATAAAATTAGGAAAGAAAATATCCTATTATAGCAATTAATAAAACTGCCAAATTAAAAATTAAGTACATTAATTAAATGTTTAATATATACAGAGTTTTTAAATAGTTTTTTAATAACTAAATATATTTCTTTGATTATAATGTGTAGAATTGATATTTCACTGAATTTCAAAATTAAATTTCAGTAAATTAAATAGGAACTGTGATATTTAGGGTTTTTATTTATTAAAAGGAAAATTTTTTTCTTATAATGAAAACTTGTAATAAATAGTCACTCTAATGTTGGCATCAGTTATAACATTTTTTTAAATTATCTATTGCTCTGAATTTTACCTTAAAAATTTTCCAGCATTTAATCACTGAAGTTAATGTTACCTTAGAGGAAAAAAGGAAAAGAAATAGGGGACTTTTTTACTTTTTCACTACCATCAAAAAACTCGTCTTTTCCTTTTCTTCTTGTATCGAAAAAGTAGAAGTTAAAATGCTTTTATCTCTTAAGCGCTTTGACATTAAACGTGATTGTTGTCTTAATTTCTCTTTACACAGCTGATTTCATTATCTAGTCTAAAATTCCAATGCTTTTTGGTTTTCATAATTTTATATACCTTAACATTTTTTATAATCTCTTAGAAACGGAATACAAACACAAAACTTTCACATTTTAAAACACCATGATAACTGATGAAAATCTTAATTCTTTCATCAAACCAATGGGTCATTTATCCGATAATTTTCATTCCATAATATTTCTTTACACTTACAGCCATACCTTGAATAAAAGTCTGAATTTTCGAAATGTTAGATAAGCAGAAAGATACTTGCTATAGTATATCTATAGCACTTTTAAGTCCTAAAATATAAGTATATGTGATACGACTTATGTATCAACATACAGGTAGCGCCACAAACTCGTGGAAGCTTCCAAAAATCGTAATAAAATAAGCATCGCTCAAAAAATATTATTTTGGAAGGATGATCAAAATGGCAAATTGTTTATGGGAATATGATCAAAGACCCTCAGAATGTTTTTATCCCTGAAAATAATTGATTATAAAATAACAGTTGGATAATGATCACGCGTCAAACTGAGATGATTTATCTAAATTAAAAACACAGTTAATGAAATAAACCACAATAATAGAATGCAATCATTCATTTTAAAGCGAAAGTTGTTCTACGTGATAGCCAAAAAAATATTAAGTAAGACGCTTAACTACTTTTCCTAAAGATGTGTGTAACATAATGGCATTGATACCATCAACAGCTCGTCTAATAGCCTTTTTCAAATCCACCAAAGGGACTGAAAAGTCTTGATTCATGCGAGATTTAAAGTTTACTCCTAACCAAAAATCTGCCGGAGTCAGTTCTAGGGATCGTAAGGACCATATAAACATTACAAACTTACATTCTCTGCTTACCTCTCGGTCTTTTGGAAAAAATTGATGGGAGAATATTTCGATAGGATATGCTACGTGGGTTGAAAGTACATTGTGCATAAAAGACACTGTGGATAAAGTTAAATCTTCATTACAATGAATGCACAATATGGTTTCGAAATTGATAAGATATAACTCTACAATGATGAAGCAAGTTTTCTAACTGAATACAGGACAGTGCACTTTAGAAAAGAAAATTCCGAAAAGAAAGATATGATGAAATCACATTAAATAATCACACTAGTAGAATATAGTGGCTTGATCATAACTCAATGGCTCAGATATGACTGTTTTACCTATTAACGCAGTGAAAAGTAGGCTTAATTCGTCTCTGACGTTCTAAAGTCATTGTAGCTCTCGTTCAATTTAATTACTCTTTTCAAAAGGCTTGTCTTTCGCTATAATTTGTTATATAGGTAAAATTCTTGTATCTTGAACGGATATGAAGTCAAGATTCAATGCAGAATACTTCAAATCAAATTTTGGATAATCGACTTAATTGAATTCTTGTCTGCCAAATCTTCCATGGCACTTTGTATAACAGAGACGCAATCAGTGGTAACAGATGGTCTGTCATTTCGAAGATGAACTTCTGCTTACCCCCAATAAGTCATGCTTAAATTCAATATCCTTATTAATGTAATACAGCTTTCCTTTTCCTTAATTACTTTCTCTATGTGTAATATTCACAATACAAAATAATCATGTTTTTACCATTATTTTAATTTCACTGATGGTTTCGACAGCAATAGCATGCTGCCGACATTGAATAACTGATCAATTTTTATCCCCATGTTTTATTACTGTCTTGATTTTCATAAATAGTCCAGATAAAGACGAGAGAAGGGATAACCCGTATTTCTAATTCTTTGAATCATTTTGTTTTTGTGTTAGAAAAATATTCAGATGCTCTATAATCATATTTCCATAAACTGTATTTTTTAGTATTATTGATTTTACTATAATTTTTCAAAGTTTGCATGAATTTATGCTGTTTCATGTATTTATTTTCCTTTAAAGTAAATTTATATTCTGAATCTTGATAAGATATTTGCTTCTTACTTATTTAACAATCAATGCTTCTTAATTAGAAGTAAGTTATTCTGCAATAGTCTGATGTAAATGAAACACTGCATATTTCTGATTTATTTGTTTCTATTTGAAGTAATTCTTCCAGATTAAACAATATCGCATCTTATTAATATTCCTTATTTTTCTATTATAAACCATTTTTGAACAAAGAAAAAATTAACCTATCGATTTAAGATCAGCAACTGGCATACTTTGGTATAGGATGTATTGCAATCTTAATATCTTTAAAAGAATCTTTAAAAATTGATGAACTGTTTTTCACTCGAGCATTAATAAAAATAGTTGGTCTTTTCCTTTTTCCCTTAGATTTGCTCCAATTAATAAGTTTTAACAAAACGTATACTAAGATGCAAAAATAAATCAATAAATAAAAAAAATAAATAAATAAAAATAAAATAAATGGAGATTAAAAATTGTAATTTTCCCAAACACTGATATAAAAAAAACCCAGCAAAACGCTTTTTATACATAACTATTGATGTTTATATAAATTTGTGTATTTGAACAAATAAAAAAAGATCTCGCTATGATTATTAAAATTCTCCGTTTTCTGATTTATGATATTAATTTCAAATACTAAAGTTGTATGTATGTAACTTAAAATTAATTCAGTTTGTGTTTTCGGAACATTTTATAAATCGTTCAATTTTATTATTATTATTATCTGTTCTTTTATTTGTTACATTAACACACAGTTTTTCTTATTAATGTTATAATTTAAAAAAAAAAAAAAAAAAGTTACATGAACAAAAATTAATGTTTCTTAACTTCTAAGCAGTAAGGATTCAAAAGGACATCTACATATTGGAGATTATTCTAAATTATTTTTAAAAAATGAAAGGTATGGTAGTATTCATCCAGAAGTATGGTATTATCGTCCTCAAGGTACCATGGGAAAACATAGGACTACATTCAATTCAGAAAGGTAGAAAAGGTCTTCAAAATAATCAAGCATGAACAAGTCATTACCATTGACGATATTTTGTTCTTATCACAGTGGGATATTTTCTGAATAAGACTTTGGAAGTTATTTGCTGAAAAAGCAGAAGCATAGTGGACATAATTACAACAACACAAAGAACATTCAAGAGAGTTCGCCAGTCATCTATTAGCTAGTGTGAACTGCGCAGGTGTAGCAATACTCATAGACGTCACTTAGAGATCTTGCTCAAGACTAAGTCATTCCCTGAAGAATTCTCAAATAGTGAATTTTCCTCTGAGCAAAAATCAGATAATGTGGCTTTTATCATCATCCATTCATTTTCTAAATACTGACACAAGTTCAACTTGGAATTATACTTTCATGCTTTTCTTCAAGTTATTGACTAAAAAATATTTTTTGACGACCATTAAAATGTCATTTTTTGACTCTTCAAATACCTTTATATGACGCCATTATGTCACAAGACATACCACGCTCTCATTATTATGCACATGAATAACAACAAAAACATTTTTTAATTTTGATTTCACAAAACTATAAAAAACTACTAGTTACTTAAAAAAAACATTATGTGCATGTTGTCTTAAGATACTCAAATTGTACTGTTTTAGTATATTTCACTAACAATTTGATTGAACAAATATTATTATAGTATTTCATTGAACAAATATATTTTATTGTTTTATTTTTTACAATAAAATTATTATTAGTGTTTGAGTACGTTTATTATTAATGTTTGAATAAAATATTTATTTACTTATTTATGTTTTATTATCTATCAAAACATCATCAAGTCGTTGGCCAAAAAATTTTTTTAACGAATGTTTCGGAAAATTTCATAACACATCGTGAGTCACAGTGTATACATTATTAAACACATAAACAATAACAAGAACGATCTTAGTTTTAATTTTACAAAACTATAATAAAAATTTTAAAAATAGCTGGTTAATTATGTTATATAAAAAATTGTTCGAATGTTATCCAGATATATATTTGGATTGTATTATTTTAGTATCTTTAAAGAAAATACTTTTTTTTAAATTATTTTATATTTTATTAATTCTTATTAGTTTTCCTACCATAGCACAGAATATATTACATAATTTGTAATTTTAACAACTAGCTGGTTCAGAAAATGTTTTGAATTCTAATTATGTTAAAATCTAAAAAGAGAAATTTTTTAAAAAATGTGAAAGAAAAAAAATGGCATAGGCTTTCACGGCAAAAAACATTTTATTACAAATAAAATATTTTTAATCCTAAGGTATATGAAAATATCTTTCTGTTGTGATCTTAATGTAAATTTGATAATAATAAAATTAAATGTTTTCATATTTTTTACGCAGAGTCATTTAAGTTAAACTATTTATATTAATTGTTTTCCTTTAAAATTTCTCGATTAAAGTAATACTATTTATATATATATATGGCATTTTACCTCATAAAAAAACTTTCTTTTATACATGAGCTCGATTTCTCTCACTAATAAAGCATGTATTCTAGAAAGAACATCAATTCTTCCATCGTTTTTGTTACGGACTCCTGACCGAATAGAAACCACGTCTCGCTCTGATTGGTTGATTGTCAAACTCTTTCTGAGAAACAGAAAGTGATTTTAGGAGTACCAACCCGTTTATTTTTCATTTTGCTGCAAGGTAGAATAGTCATTAATGATTAATATTGTGAAAATTTCATTTTTGTCCTGAATTATTACTTACTTCGTGTAGCAGAAAGTAAATACGGCTATATCGTAATGGTCCAGTACTTTTCTCTGAATATTTGATAAATATCAAGGTTTGATATCCCTTTTTTAGCTCAAGTATAATGAAGGTAGAAATGTTCAAAAAAAAAAAAAATGTCATAATTTACACAAAGATATTAAATATGATTCGAGATTATATTCGTGAAAGGTTATTGATCTTGAATTATTTAGAGTTAAAGTGATTATGTATTACAAGACAATGGTAAATAGTTTCGAATTTATATAAAAACTACTTTTTTTCTCACTGATTTTGAGTACTAAAAGAGAATTGAGTTAAATATGTATTTGGTAATCTCCTTGAAAAATAAGATAATTATAAAATTTCACAGATGTGTTACCGAACAATATGGATTTGATATGTTCCGATATAATTTGAATTACGTATTATTCGGTAACACATTCACACAGTAACACAACTGTGGCACTGAGATTTTGGGTTCACAATAGTTGTTTTCCAAAAACGTGCTTTATTGCAGAAACATCACACAATTCTTGATAATGCACCTCAATATATATTATATTAGTTACATATTATTACTATACGAGCAATCGATACCCAATGATAAGAGATATTCGAACCAATAATCGATGCACAATGATAAGAGATATTCGAGCCAATAATCGATACACAATGATAAGAGATATTCGAACCAATAATCGATACACTATGTTAAGATATATTCGAACCAATAATTCACCTCTTAATATCAATGTATTATATATATATGACATGATATTGAGACTTGCGCCGTAAGTGCCATCACACTTCTGTAAAGAAACCACGTGACATGGTTTGCATTGTATTATTGGTTACAATAATATTTCAAAGTTTTATAATTTTAGCGTGTACTTAGGGAGTTTTTTACTGTGAATATTTATTAATGAAAATAATCTTTAAAAAAATTTAAACTCAATGTACTTCAATAATCTTTATGAGCTGTTTCCAATGCATCAATTTGGAATCTAATGCAAGACAAAACTAAATCCAATCCAAAATTTGATTTTTATAAATATTTTTTATGTTTATTTTGTAAAAAAAACCACAAGAAAATTAAAATTTCACCAAATATGTTTTAAGCTTTTATGCTTGTAATGAACTTGTTAGAAATGAAATGTGAAAATCAGGCTCATCAATCTGATGTTGCATTTAGTTGCAAACTGATGTTGCATTTTGTACACAGGGATTATCTGGCTTATATATTTTTTATGTTATATCTCTCTTCCTCTTTCTATTCATCCATTCCTCCATCTATCAATTTAATGTCTGACTGTTAGGTTTCAAATTAACTTTTATTTGTATGTGAGAATATTTATCTAATTTTTAGTTTACTGTGTTGCATTTAATTTGCCTTGTATTTTCATGCTGACATTTTCCGGTTTACTATTTCTTAAAGTTTTCTTGAACAGTACTGGTATCAAGAAGACCTGCTATTGTCGTCTCGCTTACGTCCACGAAAAATTTATTTTAGTTAAAAGTAGAAATCACTAAGATTGGAAAAGGGATGAATGGTTACTTTGCTACATTAATTAGCGCCACTTCATCTTCACTGATTTTCGAACTACAATCATATGGAGGGTACCAGATAAACGAAAATACCATCCAGTTATGAGATAATCACCAGATGGATTGACCAACTTGATCTTTAGGCTACAAACCCTCAGAACATATTTGGAAAACAACTTCAATCTCTCTCCAAGTTAGAGATCGAAACAACATTGTTGAATAAGTGAGACCAGTTGCCACAAAATTTACTTAACTACATAATTTCCAAAATAAATTCATCCTATGAATTATGAATATCAAAAAGATGCGAGAATGTTTCCTATTAAACCATTTTTTTATCGATTCTGTAATCATAGAAAAGGCAAGAAATGTCTATATAAACCCTTTTTCCGTTCGAATGCATAACCAAAGTTCTATAACTTTCAGTTCCGATAATTATTACGTATAATAACAATTGGTATTATAACTATGAA
Source organism: Latrodectus geometricus (assembly GCA_026290005.1). Taxonomy (NCBI): domain Eukaryota; kingdom Metazoa; phylum Arthropoda; class Arachnida; order Araneae; family Theridiidae; genus Latrodectus; species Latrodectus geometricus. Next base: position 1,946 of record JAPDSC010009530.1, on the reverse strand, counting down.
ATGAGTTTTTTTTTTCGTCTAAAATTAATCGATGTTTAAATCAAATTTACTGAAAATTTAGTTCTAGAGATAATTGAATGAATTTTAAAATTCATTAATTTTTGAGCATCAGAGTGGATATGTAGGACATATTCATGCAATATAGTAAGACACTCATTAAAATAATATGTTCATATATCGAATGCATTCATTATAGTTACTTATCCTACATAAATTTCAGAGTATCTTTAATATATTATTATTATAATATAATTGGTTAATAATTCTTTATATTTCATTAATCAAATACATTCGTGAATTTCATAATTATGATCTTACTAGAATCACTTCACTCAACATTTCAATCAAAGGTTTTAGTATGTTATTTTTGCTCTATGATATTTTATTATTATTGCAAAAATATGAGCGTAAAGTTATGACTTCTCAATATTTTCAAAAAAATCATTTGTTTAAAATAATGAACTATTATATTTAATTATGTAAGTTAAATACATCGTAAATTTATATATAAATTTTTAGTAATTAAAATGTTAGCTGAAATTAATAATTCATCTTTTTGATTTTTTTCGTCTCTTTGGTTTTTGTATTGATTACTGATAATAGTTTTCTAAACAACTAACATGTCGTTTCGAAAAATTGTAAAGTATAAATAATGGATATTTAGACTATCAATATACCGATAACGTAATATTCAGTTCCCGATATTTTAAACAGGAAAGTAAAACTGAAAGCCAAAGTTAAGGCAGTGTTGTTGTTTCTGCTTATTCCCCTAGTGCAGGAAAGCCCACACGAGGCCTAGAAGATCTGGCATAGGGTATATGCAGCTTCTTTTTTTGGAGAGGAACCACAAGGGCTGTTAGACTGACTTGACCTCTGAACACACATGCCATAGGTACCCGTTTATAGGATAGGCAACCATTTATACAAGGAAAGAACAAAGACAGGACAGAGAGAGAGAAAGTACACCCATGGCCGAACCTGAATTCGAACCCAGGTATCCCTATTCGCAATCAGGCATGCTAACCACTAGACAGAGGCAGTTAAGACAGTAACAATTAAAATGGAAAATTTTTATTCAAATTAACCTTGGATATTTCTCATTTGCAGAATAATACAATTTAATAAATTTTCCTCTTTTCTCTTAAGCTTATTGTTTCTGGCAGTTTCTATAGAACAATTTATTACTTAATTTGTATTTCAAGAATATCTACATATATTATCTTTAAATTAATAGTTTTTAATATCTTTCCTTACATAATTTCAGGCATTCTACATTACGAATTCCTATATAGATAGAATATAAACAATGGATTATTTAAAGAAGAATTGGAAACAACAAGTATTAAATAAATTAATGTTTATTTATGTAGCATCAAGAATGAATACAATGTGATGAACATTTGAGCTATGTACAATGCGTTTATTTCAGCAGTAAGGCACTTATAACCACTTCACACGGTAATAATAAAAAAAATCAAGATGTCCTATTTTCTTTGTAATCTCTGAAAAAACCACCCGTTATAGACTTTACTGCTTAACATATTTGGTCTTTGCAACGGTTGAACTCGTACGAGTCGTGGTCCACTTTCCACTGCTTTCAAATGTTGTAGAAAATTATCATGTACGGGATTTGTTTCCCCGTTTTGTTTTATTTGATTTAGCTTCTCAAGGTGAAGCGGTGCACCTCCGGGTGCATCCAGTAACCGTGGCAACTTCACGGGGTGACGATTTTCTCCAGCGCCAGGCTGAGATTTTTGTGGCGCTACTATAATCCCTTGTCTGTGTCTTACTTGGCGATCATTTTGTTGAAAATCTTTTATTTGAGGTGACTTCGTTGGTGACCGCTGTCTTGTTTTTATTACGATAGCGAAATCTCTTATGCTAAGATCATCTTCTGCATCACCATCTTTAGTATTATGGTAACTTTCTTGGTGGTTATTTTTCGG
>JAPDSC010009528.1:99936-112094 GCA_026290005.1 Latrodectus geometricus | reverse complement strand
GTGTGTGTGTGTGTGTGTGTGTGTGTGTGTGTGTGTGTGTGTTTTGCATATAAATAATACAATTAAATAACATTTCTTTTATTTTGAGTCTGATAATTCATTTAAAGTATAACTCTTGCATAAACTTATTTTAAAAATCTAGACAAGAATTTATTAATTGTTTAATTTTAAAATAGATATTTGAATTCTAAATATTCTATCAAAATGTTTCTTTGTTATTGTAAATTTTAGAAAGGGCGTAATGTGCTGAAATTTGAAATTATTTCTTTGTTTGGCAATTATAAAAATAGAGATATGTTTCAATCTTACTAGGAAATTTCATTTAAGTAAGTGTTTAATGGTATTAAAATCTCTTCATCATGTAGAAAAATGCTTAGTAAATATAAATTTCCATATAAATATTTCTAAAAACTACGAATATATTTTGTATGAATACCATGTAGGTGTTGCAAAGATGTGGAATTAATATCTAAGTACTTAAATTGTGAGGAAAATGAAAGTGTGTCAAATATTAATTTAGCTGAAAAATTCCATTTACAATAAAATAGATATAGAATAAAAATACAGGTATAACCATTTACAAGAAATTTTAATAAAAATGTAATTAAATAATATAAATTGTTTATCAGAACATTTTTTTACTAAAATAATGATTCTGGCATTGGTATGCAGTCGAATCTCTTAAAAAAATATTTAAGATTTTGCTTATATAAGTCAAGTAAAATCTAGTTTAAATTGATATTTTTAATTAATGGAACGCAACTACAAAGATTTTTTTAATAAATCAAACTATGCAATTTACAAAGCATTTTGCGAATAATATCAATACCTGAGCTATATATTTGAGTGCCAAATCAGCTGTTCAAATATATTAGCAAGGACGTCATTTTAATTTTGTAATATTACAAAAAATATAATTTTGTAATTAAGTACTGAAATGTTAGCTTTACAGAAATATTGTTAAAATGAAATTAATCATAGAAATTTTATTTAAGGTAAAATGGTTGATAAAAATATTAATTTGAAGTAATGTTGCTTTTCGTTTCCACATTAAATTTTAAAATTTATATTTAAATATTAAATCGACTTTGCCAATGATCTTCTAATTGACATGTAATTTTATTATTCCAATGGTGTGCAATTTTTTAATTAGGTGCTTAGTTCAAATAAGTTTCTAAGCTTTAGTTTAAATAAAATTATATCAAACTCTTATTTCGAAGAAAAATTTCATTTGAACTAAAATACGTCCAGTGGTCATTTTTAAAAAACTATGCATGTCATTTCAAATAATAATTAATAAAAATTTTTAAATATAAATTTATGTTTAGCTGAAATAATATTGTATCAAATGTTTATTTGAATAATGAAAACCTAGGGAAATAAAATATCCTTGTATACCATTTACAAATATTTCTAATGAAATGAATGTCAAATATGTATATAAAAAATGCATTGCTTTCGTAGTACTCTCATACGATCTGTTTGAGAGAAATTTGCAATTTGAGAGAATTTTGTTAAAATGAAAATACGTTTTTGGAATTAAAAGTGATAGGATACAATTTAGATTAAATGATATTCTGTTTAAAGTAATATGAATTCAGTGACAATTTTTCACTTATCTCTGATTACTTTATACAATCAACGAAGTTACTTGAAGAATAGAGGGTTTTACTTATAGTTTTCACGCTGTTTATTTCTCAAAATGAATCCGCGACAGTCTTACGCTTCATAACATTGAACAATGTTAAAATGATCGGGTCAACAGTCTACTTATCCTCTCTGTATTTCACCTCTACATATTTTTGACAAGATAACACTGTTGTATTTTAAAAATATTTATTCACCTATCAAAAATATTTCGTGTTATTGAGGTACTAAACCAACGCTTCCTACAAGAATATTGTTTTTCCGGTCAAATTATAGCACAAATATAGTTATGCTTTCTTTTAATATATAATGAATTGAATAACGAATTTTCAATAAAAAAAGTAATGTGTATTTTTCAAATACATTTATACTTAAAATTTCAATCCTTTAACTATTAGTTATTTTATTGAGTTCTGGTTTGCAAGTTTGTTTTGTTTATCATTCACTGGTCATTTAAAGCATATGAAGACTAATTTATTAAATATCGTTTAAAATCAATTACGGATAATTTCCAAAATATATTTCAAATATTATGAGAATCGAACTTACGATCTTTTAAACTGAAAGCCTGAACAAGTCCGATGATAGTTAGCCTATTAAACATTGATTGAATATCATTTTAAGTGATTATATTATAAACGAGATTAAAATTAAACAGCATTAATCAACTTTAAAAAACAAAGTACTTTAAATATTTAATTTATTTTGAACTATTTGAATTAAGATGATTGCGATAAATTTCAAAATTTTGTGAAGGGAAAAAAAAAAAATATATATATATATATATATATATATATAATTTTTTTACAGTAAAAAAACTGAATTTTAAATTTTCAAGCATTTTTTATGCATCTATTTTCTATAAATCAACTTTATCAAAACAGTTTGAAATACTACTATGCTCTTTCAAATGAAATTATCTTCGAAGAATTCTATGAAACCATCAGCATAAAAGAATCACAATAGAAACTAACACAAAGCGAACAATAAATCAACAATAAGCGATTAATGCTACTTTGGCCACCAACTGCTGATAATAAGCACACACCGAGTTTCAGCCGTCATGCTTAATAGAGCGTTGAAATTGATGATGTTACTCGAATTATACTTGCAATATCTCCATACTTTTTAATGTGAAAGAATGCCTGGGGTGTTTGAGTATGAAATTTAGTAACAAAAGTATAGTTCACACTTAAATCTAATTCTAAAACCATTTTCTTTAATCTTTGCTGTTTTTTAATCTAATGGTAAAGAGTAAGTCTTTGTTTTCAATAAGAGATAAGAATTTATATTCTTTCACATCCTATAATGTATTAAATTCTGAATAATAAGCATGGAAACTTAATAATTTAATAAACGAGAGTGTACTTTTTTTCGAATTGAAATTTACTTTTGTTCATATTATATACAATCAAAATCATAAGGATATATTTAAAGAATAATAGAAAATTAATTAAGTACATATTATTGAGGTTGTATGTTTTTTGAAATTTGAGGAAAAGTAAGTGAACTAAATACATTGCCATTTCAAGAATTAACTACTTTTAAATAATTATTTATTTTGACTAAAAATTGGGAATTATAGTAGGATTCATTAAATCCCTGCTAAAATAGTAAATCATAAAATTATTTCAGCTATATTAGACAAAATTACCTAGTAAAGCTCAATTCTTAAAAATGCTACTAAAACTTTAAACTTTAATTTTCTTTTTGTAAACATGATTTATTTCTTTAATTTTATCAACTAAAAATCTCTTATATAAAATTTAATTACATTAGAAATTCCAATTGATCTATGTATATATATATATATATATATATATATATATATATATATATATATATATATATATACACGATCAGTTTTTGTTAACGGGTGACTTACGTAATTGGTATAAATGCAAAGCAGATGACTGAAATAGTTGAATAAATGAAAATTTCAGTTGATAATTTGCTTTTATTAAAATTTATGCCATTTAAGTTTTTGTACTAATTTAAAAAGTTTACCTTTTTTGAAAGAAAATAATAATTTCATAAATTATTATAAAGGAAAGTACAATTTAATTTTGTTTTTATTAAACAATTCTATTGGTATAAATTTCTATAACATAATTGTTTACGTTTGATATAAGTGAAATAAAAAATATGCATATATAATGTAAGTGAAATATATTTTATCTTAACAATGGAATTGGTATGTTTGTTACTATAAATATTCATCGCTAAATGACAGGTTGTATAACAATGAAAAAGTTTTAGAAGGTATTAGATATCTTATGTTTTCGAAAATAATTCAGTTATAAAAGATCATATTTACATTTCCGTAAGGAAGAAATTTAGAAACGTCTAAGCGTTAATCCTAAAAGACTTGTATACGAAAGCTGAAACAGATCATTCAAATATTGTTTGTTAAATAGTTTCTGGAATAAAATCATACCCTCCTTCTTATAGCATGATTCCAGAACATTAAGTTGTAAAAGTTATTAAAATATTTTATACTAAATATGGTTTACTATAAATTAAACAAATTATATGCGTTTTCATTTTTTTTAAAAATTGAATTATCTTTACACATTTTTTAATTTATTGTGCATAAGGCTAATAATTATATAATCATTTTAGTGAAAACAATTTTGATTTTTCATGCACAAAAGTACAATCAGTAATAAAAACGTTTGATTTGAATATTTAAATAATAGTTTGGAGATAAAATTACTGAGAAATTAAATATTTGTTCATAAATAAAATTCAATTATTAAGTACATTAAATAAATTATTAAATGTAAAAATGAAATTTAAATTAAAAAACAATTTTCATTAAAGTTATTAGTAACTCAATTAGTGTTAAAATAAAGTTATTATTTTATCTGTTCAAATTAAATAGGATGGATTAAAAATTGATTTATAAATTAATAAAAGGGGAAAAAAGGGAATCTAAAAAAAGGCTTTTATATATATATATATATATATATATATATATATATATATATATATATATATATTTATTTATCAAATATGCATTTTGCTTAAATAGTACTTTACGTTTTATATATCAGTAAATATAATTCTTTATTTTTATCTTAAATATTGTCTCATTACTCCTAACTATGATTACAAAATTTCCATTTTGTTCTTAAATAAATTTAAGAAAATCAATCAGAGAATGAAAAATATTATTACTCGAACTGAAATCACGACAAATATGTAAAATAACAAAATAGAGTTTGCTTATTTAAATGTTGTTCTCATTGATTTAAAAGATTTTTTTAAATTTAATATGAATTCTACAATTATTTTTTACTTAAAAATTATTTTATTTTCTTAAAATTTAATAGTATGCCTTATTAAATCTAAACACTGAAAATTTCTCATATTTGAAATGAAAGATATTGCATCATCTCATTGTGTAGTAAATAAAAACAGATAATATTAAATTTGATAATTGGTAAAAATCTTAAATATTTTTATTTATTTCTTTAGTTTAGCCATAATTATTTAAATAATAAATTTTTGATAGAAACGAATTGTATACTTATTTAATTTTATGTATACTTATTATTGTATACTAAGGTAGTGTATGTGTTGCTGTTTCGTCTTACTACATGTTATACAAAGATATTTGAGTTTCTTTAAAAATTAAAAAAAAATTACCGAAAATCAAATGAAGCAAAAAAATATATTTTTCATTATTCTTTAATAATACACTAAAACAAGTATAACTTAAATTTTCAATAATTTTTTTTGTTTCAAGAGCTTCCGCAGAGAAATTTATAAATAATGTGAAATTCCATTTGTCAATAATTTATTTTAAACTAATTTAAATAAAATTAATAGAATGTTTATTTAATTTTTATAATTTAAAGAATATTTTGCACATCATAATAGAAATAAAAATAGAAAAAATTATAGAAATAATTTCTACACTATAATAAAATTGAAAATATATCAAATATTTGTAAATGTCATGGGAAATATGTTTTCTCCTTATTAAATTAGAATATTTCTCAAATTTGCTTAATGATTCCACTCCACATATTATTTGTTATATTATTTGTTCAAAAATAATTTTTTACGCCATTAAATTTTAAATTTCGCCAGCTTATTTCAATGTATGTCCCATTTAAAGAATATCTGAAGTTAAATACATTATTTGGAATGAAAGAAGTACTAGAATTTTCGAATATTTAAAAATGTGCATAAAAAAATATCTTTCTATGTGTTGAAGCAAAGATTGATTAAAATATTTTATAAATTCAGGCGTCACCACATTTATTGTTTAAATTTGCAAAATGTTTTATGAATTTAAATATACTCTTTTTTAACTGTACACTTCAGAAGAACATACTAGGATCGATGGTATCAATAGAAATTGTTTTCCAAAATGTATTTATGATTAAGAATAGATACGGAAAATATGCTTTCTGTGTATTGAGATCGAGAATTAATCATATTCTTTCTCATAAGTTAACACCTCTCCATGGTTACTGCCTGCACTACCTTTACATACAGGATTGTACTGGGAAAGATGCCAGAAATCTAACGAAGCGAAGTAATTTTAAAGAGATTTTAAAAGTTGTTTTTTCTTCATTTTTCTTTCTTAAGTGAAACGCCCTTTTAAGCGTCGAAACTTTTACATTAGACAAATTATCATGAATTTTTGCTCTATTTCATAAATGCCATGTTTTTTTTGTTTTTTTCCAAAGTTTGTCACAAGCAAAGTTTTCCTAATGTCCAAAACGATATTATAAAAAGATACAAAGTAGTGTTTTTAACAAAAAATAAATTTTGAAGAAAATAAAAAAAATTGATGGCAGCACTTAAAAAATTTATTTATGTTTGCTGTTATTGTATGATTAAGGTATTCAAAACTAGTGATATTTTCAAAAAGTTTATAAAACTGTATTTGATTTAAATAGTAAACAAGATACTTAATGTATAACAAATTTATTGCAAATACAATAAATAACTGATTATATTTCTAAACCTATATGGCTGATAGGTATTTAATGAGTGTGTGTGTTAATTTTTCCAATGTCCTTTAAAGGATTTCAATAAAATTATATTAAATTTAATGCGTTTATGAGAAATTTATCTATCTATATACATATAGGTTGCATCACAAGCAATAAATTCAATGAAATTATCAAAAACGAATTAAAAAAAATTATAAATACATAAAATATATACAAAAATTTTTACTCTCTCTTATGAAATATTACGTCTGAAAATAAATTCATCAAAATAAAAGTCCTAAAATGCAAATATAAGTAATCATAATATTAGTAAAAAACTGTGAAAGAGGTATAAATGAAAGCAAGTGGTATTTCTAAACAATTTATTTAGAAACCAGATTTATGTATATATCAATATTTATTTAGTAACTTTTATTAAATATATGACATAAATAATTAATGACAAAAATGTCATTTATAAATTAATACTAAAATAAACGTTTTATGTCTATTACTTCACATATATCGTACACACACACCAATAAATATATATATATATATATATATATATATATATATATATATATATATATATATATATATATATATATATATATAATTTGGAAAGCTATAAAAATTATTTCGTAAAATCTTCAGGAAAATATTACGCAGAAACTAATATTTTCAACGTTATAATTACATTTTCGCACTAAGTTGTATGATTTAATTTTTTCTCATTTTACCCAAAAATGAATTCAAATTTAGCTTCCTATGTGATTTATAGAATTATAAACTATCATAAAAATTATATGTAGGAACATTTATTTTTATTATTGCATAAAGTGCAAAGAAATATTGAATAAATTTTATAAAGATATGCATGCATAATAGGAAAATCGAAAATTTTACATACTGATAGGTAAAACACCTCTTTTTTAAAACAGCACATTTACATATATATATATATATTTAATTTTCAACAAATGTGGATTTTCAGATATTAATATATATCTACCTTTAGAAAATTTGACAAGTTGATTTTAAACTTTTCTTTCAAATTTCTTATGAGTTACTGAGTACCAAATAAAAATAATAATTGATGTTACAATTAGATATCAAATAAATTTATAAAATAAGATAGTTTCTACTGGAAAAGATTTTACAATCTTTATATTATGTCAATGTTACAAAAAAGATTCCATTTTTGTTATGATGTATTTAGCTAGTTTTATAAAATTAGATAATTTCGATCGCAAATATTTTTCAATTCTTTATTTTATGTTGCAGAAAAAATAAAATTTTATTAAAAAAATACTAGCTACCTTTCCAAAATTTGAAAATTTCTATTGTAAAAAATAATATTCATATCACAAATAATGACTTATTCAGGTAACTTAAATAAAAAAAAAATAACGATTCAAATTATTATTAAGATTCTTTCAGTTCATTCAATTGCTACGCTATAAAGAAATTCCGGGAAATCTGCCAGAAGCTTAACGGACCGTTGGAATTTTTTAAAAAAACATCTGATATTGTCTATCGGTTTTGTTTTTGTTCCTCTTCTTTTGCCGGTCTCCAGTAAAAGGTCGCACTGTAAGGCCTGTCCAAAAGATAATGTAGCGTGTCCTTTTTATGACCCTAAAGTATAACTTGTTATGTCTCTCGAGTGAAAAATAGCGAATCTTTTGACGACAGGGTAACTTGACGCTCGGTTGAGCTTACACGACAATGCAGTTTGCCGAGATGAGTCCCGGCAAAATCTCTCCTCATTTCTGAAAGAGCTATTGATTACAAATGCTTGTATAAAGGGGATAAGTGGAAAAAACTGATGGAGCTTGTATAACTGAAATGAATTATTTTACGAGATTTTAATGTCTTTACGCTAGGTGAAAGTAAATAACACACTATAGTCATAACTAAGCACTTAAAAAATAAATGAATTTATAATATCAGTCTTATGTCAAATTACAATTTTAGTACTATTATTTAAATTATAGCATACTGATCGAAATGGTGTGCGTAAGTCTAGTGGTAGAAACGCATATTAAAATTGGGAAGTTATATGCTTCATTCCAGCCATTTTTGAACAACAGTAAACTAAAATATTGCACTTCTTTTTACATGTATTGTTAGAATGGGTCCTTAGATGCTCCCAATTATAGATGAAAAAATGGAAGGTAAAGAAGGTATCTTATTTTGAAATAATTTACAACAATCGTGAATTTTAATGTTATTCTCTACTTAACATCACTGTATTTAATTTGAATCTGTGCTATTTTGTTTTGATAAATGAATGCAAAACTATGTCTTATCTCTTAACTTACAATGCTTGCATATTTATAAATTTTTTAATCTTATGAAATTACTTTTTAAACTTATGAAATACTTGTGAATGTAATATAAAAATGCAAATCAATATTTCGATTTAATTGCCTGTGGAAATGCGTTTTCTCTAAGTACTTTTTTTTTCGTTGAAACTTTACATTTAAAATAATCCAATATTTTAAAAAGTTTCCAAAAAAAATTCATCTACATTAAACTTAGCCGATTGTGAACTATTTGTGAATCATAAAATTACTTTTCATATGAGAATATCATCTCTCATTTGAAAATAAGAATTGTAATCTTATCTCCCATATGAGAATATTAGAGATAGTCTTAAGAAGTATATTGTACTTTACTATAATTTTTTTTATTTTGTTTTGTATATTATGTCAGAAATCTTATCACATTTACTTAATTAGTTCATTAACTAAATTCTTATGTATACACACACATACGTATAAAAGGTCATATCATGTGAATGCATATATATATATATATATTTATATATATTATGTTTTAAAATTCATTAAAATTCAATCAAAATTCGATATTAATTCATCAATGAATTAGCATGTTGAATTCATGTACAACTGCTTCAATATCTGTTCCTGATTATACGTTTTTCTATTATTCATATACATAGCAGAAAAATGTTATAACTTAATTAGTAAATAAAATAACATGATAAATAACTCCTAATTGGTAACTGATAATACAATTATGATGACTTGAACATTAGAATTATAAGAGTAGTAAGCACATGAGGCATTACTTGTCTTTTTCAATAATTATCATAATGAGTTTCACTTAAAAAATCATAACAGAATACAGGAATCAAGAATACGCCAATACGCTTTTGATGCATGTTAATGCAATTGACAATTGGTTATTTTCAGGACATTCAACAATCCAAAATGAATTTCTGAGTCATCCTACCTTCTTCACCATAAAAAAAAAGTTATCATTCGTTAAAAAAAACTTTTACTCATCTAGAGTTGAAGCTGAAAATACATGCATTGTATGCATTTATCAAACGAAAAAGAGTGAAATATTTGGCGGATTCCCCTCTAATAAATAAACTAAACAGTTGCTGATAAACTGATATTATTCCTAGGACTACCGCGATAATGTTTAATGGTTTTAATATCACTTAGTTGACATCCAAATGTTATTGTAAGGCATTTTACCATATACTACAGAAATCCCCTTATAGTATTACTTCACAAATAGTGGACTCTATTCATGTTTTGCAGTGGAGATAACAGGAATGCTACCAAACAGCCACATTGACAGCTGTGCATTCAAAAGACAAATGTGAAATACCTAAGCACATATCTCTCTTTACTTAACAATGGCGCTATAAAACTGGGGTTTTATGCTTCGAAGAGTACTATCCTACTAACAGAAAACTTTTTTAATGGTTTGCATGCACCAAATATTTATTTCTTTTTCATACAGAAAATGCAACTTCTAACTGATGATGATATTTGGATTATCACTATTTCAAGTGCTTGATACGTAATTCATCAGATATTCTATTTAGTCTCTATCTGTTTTATTTACTGTTTACCCCAACTTTAAATGGGGAAGAAGTGCCAACTCACATTATGTACACATATCAGAAATTGATTTTCAAACTGAAAGTGTGTTAGGGAAATCTAAACAGAATCTTTATATCAAGTCGTAGCAGGAATCTTCAATGATTGTCTGATAGAGCCAAAGTAATGTTATTTTTCTTTCTGCAATGGTTCTATTCAATTGATATAAAGTTCGCTGGCTACATTGCAGTCAGGAATGTGGCACATATAAATAAACGACCTTCTAAGTTTCTCCTTTCAGAAACATATTGACGTCAATGCAATGTACGCAAAGAGGTAGAATTTATATGTAAAATTCAATGCATAACCACTTTCTTCCCTTGATCTTATTGCCTATGAATTTTTCCGATGCAATCAGCTTTGAATAATTGCTTATGTGACACATATAGATGTATGTTCATCTCAAAAATTGAATTGCTGCTGCTGAAATTAAAAACACGTCTGGTATTTTCGATGTTATCGGTGATTGGTTTAGACTGCCAGTTATTCTCATTTTAGTTGTTTCATTTCATTGCAAACATTTTTGTGATGTTCTTTCCAACTTTTCTTTTAATAATTAATTTAATAAAATTTTTCTTTAATATTTTATTTTTGCTCTTTCAATTTAACATGGAGAGCTGCAGCATGAGTTTTTCCTCGATTTCTGCATTCCAACGTGGTTTGCAATAAAGTATCCTCCATTAAAATGTTATTACCATTATCCCTACTATCACCTTTCTACACCACTATATATATAAAATGATTGTAGAAGGTAAATGTGGGTTGGTTTTCTTATTATTATTATATTCGTATACTTAATATTTATTTTTCTTAACAGTAATGATATTTATTATGATGCATTTCACGACTAATAATTAAACAGAAAACTAATTTAAAGCATAATTTTTGATTGATTTAATTGGTCAAAATTTTAAATAAGTAAGACAGTTGCTTCAAATGGAAGGACATTCTTGAAAATATATTATTTTTATATAGATTTTGATGTTAAACCATTTTAAATTGTTAATCTAATGTAAAATATAAAAGTTAAAATGTAACTATAATTTTATATACATTTTATGCTAAATTAGAAAAACAATTCAAAACGATATTTGCCATAATTCATTAAATATATTGTAAAAATTTTGTGAGCAACACACTCTAATACATTTATTCAGATATATTTACAAATATTTGAGAGTGCATTTTAAACTCTTTGATTTATCAGAACATTCTATTTCATTCAAATTTTTGAGCTTGTTAGTGTTTCAAAGGAAACGCTATATTAAAATTTTATTTCACTATGAAATGTTCCCATTTTTGCAATCTGTGGCCATTAAATTATTTCGCTTGAGTAATTTTGAGGAGAAAAGATCGTAAATATATTTTGTTGAGATTTTAGTTACGCATCTTCAAAATGTGCTTAAGGAAGAAAGAAAAGTAGTAAACTTTTTGAAACCAAAATTGATTCTGAAGGATTTCAAACATAACAATAAATGCTAAGTTGTTGAGAATTGGTCACTCGTACTATAAATATTTAAAAATTGTGTATGATTAGTTTAACAAATTATTTAAATAAAAACAAAGAAGATGTATACAATGAAATATATGCAAACATTGCTTATATATATATATATATATATATATATATATATAT
>JAPDSC010009528.1:68225-89936 GCA_026290005.1 Latrodectus geometricus | reverse complement strand
TAAATAAAATGAAAGTTAAAATGATAAAGTCACTTAAAAATTAAAAAATAAATATTTATGAATCATGTTAAAAGTAGATAATTTAATTTATAATATAAAAATATCTATAAGTATGTAATCATGTGGGAAATTATAATTTTTATCTCTAAACTTTATAACAAATTATTTCAAAATTAAAAACAATCGTAATTTTCTTAGTTTAATAGTTATTTATAGTAATTAACTAATAAGACAACTTTGCACAGTCAAAAGCAGTCGTTAATTCAAAAATTTTACTGAAACTTTTGAATCCATTTGTTCTTTTTTTATTTTATTTATTCATTTTTATTATTTTTTTTATTTTTTTCTATTTTTTGCTTACAATTAATTTTTTTTGGAGGATACAGAAAAACTTATTTTTTCCTCTAACAAATAGAAAGAATTTAAAAATTTCTGTTTCAGAAAATTTATAAAATCAAAATTGTTCAAATGATTTTTGTTAATGAATATGGATAAAATATTTTTTTAGTAATCATTCTACCTTAAAATATAATAATTCTATTGTAAAACACAAAATTATCTTCCTATACCAAGATTAATATTATACTACGGTATTTTTAATTGGTATGTTAAATGTGTTTCAAGCCTTAAATAAAAAAAAGCTTCTTTCTTATTTAAACATTTACACCATTTTCTATTTGGTTTTATAAAAAATTATTTTTTTAAGAATGCTTTTTTGCTCCTTCCATCAACATTAAGTACACCAGTACAAACTTTAACTAACAGTAAGAAGCTAAAAATAAATTCAAAGACAAGAAAGAGCAAATAAAATAAATACGAATGCATTTGAGAAACTTTAAAAAGAAATAACGCGAGGTAATTCTGTCCTAGGTGTAGTAAGCTAAAAAATAGGAAACTGGAAAAAAAAAGAATATATCCATGATTTCCCTGAAATTTCTTCCCTAGTTTTTTCCTAACTCGTTATCATGCACCTTCAGACAGGTGAGTACATGGGAGTTTTTTCTTCTTAATTTTATTTCTTTTCCCTGAATGGCAACACTTTTGTTGAATGTGAAGCAAAGATTCGTGTTTTGAATGCTTGATGGAATGAAAAGAAGTTTGAAAAGACTGCTGGGAAAACTTATTTTTCAAAACTCTCTTACACTGTTTTTATTTCAGTGCATTATAAACAGCACTTTGTAGCTTTCAAGTTCTTTTCGTTTAACGTATCGTTCAATTTAGAGCAGTTTTAGTTGAACACAAAAAAAAAATTGTTTCACTCAATTTGGAAATATTTAAAACCAATATTGTAACTAATGTTATATTGTTAAAAAAATTTTGTAAAAAAAATTGATGTTAATTTATTTTTAAATATCATATGTAATGCAGTATAATTGCTTGAACATTATTTATAAAGTATTAATGTAACTAATAAAGTAATTACACACTCGTATCGTTGTTTTCATACACAACTATTATATTCAAAATATAGCTGTTTTCATTAAAATAGAAATTGATATATTCTGCAATTATGATTGTAGAAATCTGAGCGTGTATTTATGTATTCATTAACAAGAAAATTTTTTTTGAAAAGAAATATTAATTTATTTAATAAAGTTAAAAAATTAATTTATTCTTGAAGAAAATTGCAATTAAAGGCATTACATTTGCACTTTTCATTATACAGACATCATTGTAATTATAATTTGACATATCAATTATATATAACGAATCATGAAGCCAATCATTTATTGAAAGATTTGAGAAATTTGCGAAGTTTTAAGCAAAAAAATAAAATACTTTAACACTAAATGTATGTAATTATAAGATTTAAATTTTTAATGTATGAATTTTTAACATCCCTTCCTAAATTAGTGCTTACTAATAATTAAAATAATTAAAATGATAATGATTTAAAATAAATTTATAAAAATTTCAATTTTGATTCGTTTCTCTAAATGGATCAGACCTTAAATTTACTTTAAAGTAAGAATTGTGATAGAAATACTTAATGAAAATACAGGCTAAAATTTTATCATAACTCATTACATATTTTAAAATGAACTCACATTAAAGTACATGTTATAAAATAAAAGCATTGTGATGAGTTCAAGGTGATTTAATTTTGTAAAATTCCATTTATAGAACGAAAACTAACATTTAATTCTTTTACAAAATTATTATCTTGTCATTCTAACGAAAATGATCTGTATTTTTATCCATTATATACGTTATTAACACATTACATAGTCATTATTATTAAAATGGAATGTAATATAAATGAATTGATATTACATTTCATTTTAATATCATAAATCTAAAAAATATAATAACAATAGAAACAACATAAGATATATTCTTTTACAATAAAATTTAAAATATTCTCAGCAAATGAAATTTAAATGATTTAGCTTTTGTATTAAATGTGTAAAATAAGTGGCTTTTCATAATAAAATTCACAAATTTTCATCAATATATTTTAAAACTATAAAAATTATATTTCTTAAAATAATTAATACTTTATATTGATATCAAGTATTAGTATTTCTTATAATTTAAATTCTTAATTATATAACAATCATTACTTCAGTAACAATTATTATAAAAATAAATATTATCAAAATCATACAAATAAAATAGTAATAATAATAGATTAGACTCTATATAGATACTAGTTGCCATTAATTTTGAATACAAAATGATTTGATAATCTTCACTGATCATACAACAGGCTCTATTATATTTTTTGGATTTTGACAAAACGCACATAGTTTTTATTTAATTCAAATTGATCCAATTATGTTTTCTTATTAACTTGTAAATCTTGGTTGTAATGTTCGAGAAAATTACATTTCCTTGTGTATTTGCAAGTTTTTGTTTTATAAGCTTGATACTAAAACCGTTTATAAAGTACCTAATATAAACTAATCATTCTTAAAACTGCATAGCTGTTAAATTTCTCATGATTTATGTATACACGAACTGAAAACAATAACTGCAATAAAATTAACTAAAATTTTTATTTGAATCATAGTGGAAATAAATTTATAATATAATGAATAGAAATGTTAATGTAATACGTAAAACATTTACAAAACAATACTAGTACAGTGACAAAGAAATGATGATTTTCATGCTTTCTTATTTTTTTTCTTTGACTCCTTAACAATTAAAAAATAAACTTCTTAAAACATGGTGTTGAGATTAAAATCATTTAAAGAACGCTATTCTTACACCTATGAGCTCCATTACCTAAGTCTGCAGGTACACCAAAAAATGCGTCTACAGTCTGTTTTAGATTTTACTTTCAAATGTATCAGATCAACTTCTGACAGAGTCTACTACAATTTTCTCAATTATTAAAACACCATTTCCAATAATTTTATGTCAAATAGAATGAAAATTAGAACAAAGATTACCAATACATTAATTTGTGTATAAATTATATTTAATGTATTATTATATCGTATGGGAAAACCATTCCTATCGCTTATGATGATTATATTTTGTAGTTTTAATCATTTAAACAATATAAATACATTTGTTATATGTATAGTATGTTCTGACGTACATTACATTTTTATAAATATGAGTAAAAAATATAATTATTGAATTCATGATTAATCTAAATATTTATTTGCGCTTGTCTTGCAAATGATGACGAAATTTCATTCATGCAATATTTATGTAAAATTAACTCAATAAAATTGCAAGTGTATCAATGTAAATATTTTAAAATATATACGCATTAGGTTTTAATGACAAATTTAAAACACTCTCTCTTGTTAATCAGAGTGATCTTTTTTAAATGACAGTGTTTGGTTCACCTTGTAGCGTGATCTAATAGTCGAAATGACACCAAACTTGGTATTTAGACTAATCAAGACATGGGAAAAAGGATTCCATGAAAATAAATTAGTTCCAATAATCACATCTAGGGCATTTTGTGGTGCCTCTGTAGCTAACAATAACAAGAATTACCATAAGACACGGGCTTCAAAGTAAATGCAAATGCTGTGCGATGGCAGCGCCAGTTATAGGGGCTATAAAAACAAGCAGTAGACAGCTTCGATAAATAATCTCAGTTGAAGTAAAAAAGTTCCAGTGGCCATGTCTCTCAAATTTCTAGAACGTGCGTTACTGGTACAACATAACAAATACAGTGCGGAATATTCCTCTTGATATGTTACGTATATGTTCGGCTCGTGATATATACGGCTGTAGAGAGCGTTGTGCACAGAATGCACTGTGTTATTTCTGAGAATGGTGGTCTAATTCCTCACTGAAGTTAATTTAATAAATTAACTGTAAGATTGAATAGGTTATATTTTTCTATTCACGCATGTCATACATTGTAAAACACCACAAAATGTCCTAGCTGAGATTTTTGGATCTAATTTTTTTTTCACGGAATCTTTATTTTCATGTCTTTATTAGTCTAAATACCAAGTTTGCAGCCATTTCGGCTATTGGATAGCGCTACAAACATTGTCACTTTAAAAAAATCACCCTGTATATTAAAATTATTATTTTATAAAAATTATAAATATTCGTAAAAATATCTATATTTCAATTAGTTTAAAGATGGATATTCTCCTAATAAGTGTTGATTTGGAAACAAAATTTCTAAACTTCAGCAGTTTAAATTTTTATACTTCAGCAAAATTAGTTTCTAATGATTATTGGACATAGAAGCTGTAATAAATTAAGGTTTTTCTTAAGTATACCATTTTTGTTCACGAAATTTAGTTTCGCTGAATTTAAGTATTTCTTTAATTATGAGTATATCTTTCATTATGAGTTCTTTCATTAGAGCAAAACCATTTCTTTAAATGAGAAAACAATCTCATATTTAAAATCATTTCTGACAACTCTTTCTCAGAACATTAACAAATTTTGTGTCAAATCACATGATACTATTTCTTACTATCTCTTTTTTATATTTGTGTTACATACACATAAAGTGTCTGAAAAGCTTATGTTGTACTACAATGTAACTTATTTGTGAAACTTACAATTTTTTGTAAAAACATAAACATATTTTGAGTCAAATTATCATATGCTTATTTTTATATGAAAGAAGAAAATAATTTACACACTATTTAAATGATAAATAAGTAAATTTTAACATAACTACAAAATATTTTAATAAAATCTTCTTTTATTCTATAAATATTTTTTATACTTCAAAAAGCTTGAATATTATAATCAGTGTCAGCATAAATGTTTAATTACAGTTATGAAGAACAACATTTTTGAAATATATTGCGCAAATGCTTTTTTTATTTCAAGTGAGATTTATTAATTCTTATTTAATTCAAGAAAATATTTCTCTGTAAATAATATTTATGAAAAAGATATAAATGGTGATTTCTTATGTAGAGATTTCTTAAATAATTCTTCCCCACATAATAATTATGCTGAAGTAAAAATGTTAAT
The DNA here is from genome assembly GCA_026290005.1 of Latrodectus geometricus. Taxonomy (NCBI): domain Eukaryota; kingdom Metazoa; phylum Arthropoda; class Arachnida; order Araneae; family Theridiidae; genus Latrodectus; species Latrodectus geometricus. The sequence goes on along the minus strand of JAPDSC010009528.1, from coordinate 84,518 downwards.
ATCTTTACTTCATTGAATATCTAAATTAATTAATTAACATTTTTCAGGTATGAAGTGACTTTATTCCCTTTTCGATTAAGCATTTTTATGAAAAACTTAATTTTGGTGGTTCAAAAACTTAAATTTGGTAAACCTGAAGTTTCTTGCAGTTTTTATACTTTTTATTTTCAGTCTTAGTGAAAACAGAAATGATTTTAAAAAATCTCATCTTCAAGTAAAACAAAAGTGTTTCATATAATAATAATTCTAACAAATATTTCTTTATGCTTTGACAAATTTTGTGGCAAAGCAATGCTTCCATTAGCTTTTTAAGATAAAATTTAGCTTAGTGCAAATGGTCACGCAATCTGAAAAATTGACGTGCAAAACATGTTTAAGTCATTTGTGGGTTCAGCACTTAAGGATGTTGGAAGGAGCGTGATTTTCTTACATACACTTGCATTACATTAAGTATTTTCAACAACATACACATACACTCCTTAGATATGTTAATTTTCAATCTAAGCACACTGAAACAAAATGTAACATTCAAGGTTAACTAATTGTCACGTATTCATGTGAGCGGAGAAGATTGGTTAGGCTATAGACTACTTTAGCATTTTTGAAGTAAATATATTCACATAAAATGCATCCCATTTTGACCACTATTTTTAATTATGAGATATGTATTCTGGAGAAATATATCGGCAAAAGTTTCATGACATGGTTTGAGAATATAATTTTCTACCATTCCAATAATTAATAATATAAGAATTGAATATTACTTTTTGTTTCAATTAATTTTTGTTGCGTGAAATTTGAATATATTTAATCGTTTTCATGTAGATTTTATCTGTATACTTGATGATATCTTTCATCAAATACCAAAATATATTACTTTTAAGTAAACTAACTGTGTCACCATTCCTAGTGTGCAAGATTATAATTAAGTCATTTCTTGTTGAAATAACAGTATTCATAAAGAATAAACCAATTTATCTTCCTCATTATTATAATATAAAATATCATTATTATTATACAAAATATCATTCTTTTCTTACATTTGGAACGTACATATTGAATACGTATTAATTTCAATTACGTATTGAATATTGTAATATATAAAGTGGATGTCAAATATTTTTGGTATTTCATTTCAAAGGTAATATAGCATTAGTCAAGAAAATATTTGATTAATTTCAACAATTTAGTATAGGAATACCGACGTTTATGATTATCTTAATGCAACCATAACTATTTAAATGAGACTTTTAAGGTAATATCTGTGAGTATATATAAATATGACCAAAAAGAAATTTTATTTGTTTAACTTGTTGTCACAGAATTCTCTCAATAATTAATCTTACATATTCACGTATTCTTAGGCATTCATAAGTCAATACTTCTTTATAATAAATTATTTTTTTAAAGTCTCTTGTAATAAGTTATTTCTTTAAAAAAGAAATGTATATAATATAACTATGTTGATTATTCAATTTACATGATAGGTAATTCAAATAATAAAATGTATTTGTGGAGACATATTCGAAAAGCAACAAAACAACATTGAGCAGACTATCATTTGAATTGACTACGTATTTTTTTAAATATTTAATTTTAAAAAAGTGAGTAAGGAAGTAATATTTGGTGCATATTAATTCCTAAACTATAGAATGAATACATATGAATACATACATACATATGAATTCCTAACATTTTAAAAATTTGAACCATCTCATAAATTAACTAAAAAAAATTTGGAATATTTATATTTAAATTAGTATTTGTGAAAGAATACAATTCTAAATTAATAAAATATTTTACTAAGTTAAAACAATATATCACATTAAATGACTAATACATAATTTTACAATTTATTTTCAAGTACTTTTGCATATGAATTCAATGTTATGGTAGGGATACATTACGCAGGGTTACATGAAATTAAATATATACATAATCTCATATTGTACATAATACATTCTCTGTACTCAATACAAATTTCATTTTAACAGGTGTTAAAATGAATAGTTTACATTCTGTACTCAGTATAAATTTCTACTTGTTAAAATTCATTTTAACAGATGTTAAAAGGAAATTTATAATGAGTACAGAATGTATACAACTCAGAATGGAAGTAAAAACGAATAAAATAAATTAATATAAAATATTTTGATTTTAATCAGTTTTCCATATTTAAAATAAAATTTGCCAATTTTCCAATTCTATTCACTTTTATTAACAAATATAACATTTAATTCGCTTACATTTTATACCTTTTTACTTAATGGTTTTAATTCAAATATTTATCATCATTTTTATATTTAATTTACGGGTATTTATAGTTTATTTAAATAGGGTTATGTTTTAAGATAGCAATGATGTTTAAATTTTTTTTAATTCCTTGTTTCCCTACATTTAAAAGTATATTTTTACTTAATTATTTTATTTTTATTCTTTATGCTCAGTATTTTATTTAATATTTTTTCTTTAATGGATTTATTTGTTTAACTGAAATTATTTCTCAGAAATTTTACCTGGATTTGTGATTTAAGGCAAAAAACTTTATTAAAATACTTAAAAAATATTTTTAAAAAAAATCTTTTATTCCTGTAAATTAACTATTTTTAAAAAGTTACGAATTCTTAAATTAAAATGTAAATCTAATTATTTTTATTCATTATTCACCATGGAAAATATTTATTTTATTTCCAAGTGCATATTCTCAATTTAAAACTTGTTTTTTTATATATGTTATAAGAAAACGGAATTTGTGAGGTACATTTATAAAATATTTCGAAAACATAATAATTTTATGATTTTGATCCTTTTGTAATTTATTTTTAATTAACTATAACTATTGCATAAGTAGTATAAAAATAATATTTAGATGAATTAAGTCTTAAATTACGTGACTCAGTAATAAACTTTTACACTGATTGTCCTATTGAACCAAAAAGAGGAAATTTTTTTTTCGTAAAATTCCTTTGATCATGTAAACTTTTCAATGATTTTCAGATTTTTACCTTTAGGTTTTAAGGATATAGAAATATTATGTTTCTAAAATGTATAATATAGTCGAAGATAATCTTTTAGATCAAATTTATTCGTAATATTTCATAAATGTAATATGCAACCACAAAATCCATGATTAATAATTTAATGATTGTATAATACCATATATGATTAATAGTCTGATTGGATTCACCATTGTTAGTGATTAAATAATGCTATTCAAAGGGTAATGTTCTATGACTTTGGCAACGTTTAAACAATGATTAATAATTTAATTAGATATATGTTATACATTTCTCATTGCAATAAATGCTTATGAAATCATTGATTTTTGAAAAGAAATTGCAGAAAAACAATGCATTTAAAATGTTTATTGTAACCAACTTGATGCTTTATTAATATTTTAATAAATAATAAGTTGTCATCTCTGCGAAGCAGTAATTTATTAATTATAGTGCTCGTAGTCACTTCACGTTCTTTAAAGTAGTCCCATGCTCACTGATGGTATCTAATAACGCTGAAAGAAGAAAATATATTTTTGCATAGTTCAATAACTTTGAAGGGAAAAGGAAACTCATTTTTTTCATGTAAATAAGTTGCCAGCATTATACAGAATCATATTACGAGATCCGAATCATTTCACAAACTTCATGAATCTCATTTCCTTAATGGACTGGAATGACGTAATATTGTGTTGAAGGAAAGTTCAACCAAGAACAAAAAAGTTAATAACCATGATATGAAACTGTACCATCCACCCTTATTTTATGGTTTCAATTAAATTGAAACATTTGATGAAATATTATAAATGTATAAAAATGATCACAATTCAATTTTTAGACTAAATCACATAGCATTGAAGGCATTTTTGTCCAAGAAATTCTTCTACATTTAGTTGCAGTTGTTTAGTTCATTAAGCACGCTCATGGATTTGTAAAATATATAAATGTTGATCCTCCAGCTTACTTCCGTGTATCTAGCTTTGAGTTGGGGTCCAATACTTTACTGTTCGTAACCGCGTCTTTGCACTTAAGTAGAGGCCGAACAGAAGACTCCTATTATTTGAACTACCACTTCTAGAACTACATTTTAAATTCAACCATTGCATATTTAACTTGGCTTAGCCACCATTGGAGTGCAAGTTAAATCTTCGGTTACACAAAGATTCAATTTCACTGATTTCAGTAATGAGAAAAACACATCATCCTACTAAACCACGGAGGCCTAAAGTGTGAGAGTAAAACAAACTTTTAACATATGAAACGTAAGAAAATGCAACAAAATATGTTTCAAGTTTTCATTCATGCTTATCAATTTTCAACAAATAAGTACACTGTTATTTCTAGTTTTAAAATGAAAATATTGTTTCCCTTAATAAGAAATAAATAAACTTAATCTCGTAAAATTGTAATTATCTTTATATACTTTGAGGAAATTTCTTATTCCATTTAAGAAATTTTTGTTACCTTATTTTAATTTTTAACTTATTATTTGTACAATAAGTACTATTTATTTGTATATCCTACTATTTGTAATTTTAACGATTGTTGGAATTTATGTAATAAATTAGCGGGATTATGTAATAAATTTTTATTATACTTTGTTTATATTGAATTTTTCATTCTATTATTTTTAACGACAGCAGTCGCCAATCTTTTTGTCCTTAAGAACCAATAAATTCATAATTTAAAGCCCGTGGACTACTCATTTGAAGATATATTTCGTGGAAATACTTTATGTAACTTGAATTGCTTAGAAACATTTATGGTAACTATTTAATAGTTACTAGTGTAAACTTTGTAATTCCTATTCTAAAACATTTCAATAAAATTTTTTATGTAATAAATGCATATGTATTATAGATCTCAATTCTATAGATGAATCTTCAAAACTTTATGATTAATTTTAGAATTTATTGGGTAATATCATTTTTATTTCTAATTTTCGGAATCTATAGGATTTCCACCTTTTAAGGCAACAAGAGGCGAAAGTTATGGCACCTTATATAGTGGAGCACCCAGTGGGTGGGTCTTAGTTGGCCCAGAAGTAGGAGGGTCTTCATAATTTAAAGGCAGAACTCCTCAAAACTTAGTCTACTCCCCCCCCCCCAAATATGATATCACACGGAGGACATAAGAACCAAGACATATTTAATGGGTCACACCTGCTATTAGAGAACACGATGGATCTTGCGTCAGGACGGGGTTCAAACTCCTACCCTCTATAACGAGAATGAGCTCCCTAACCAACTAGACCAACGCAGCCTCTTATTAGATAATATTGGTTGAAATACAGGATAAACAGATTATTGCGAGAAAGACATCATAGGTTTAAAATCTTATCAGGTAAATGCTACACTAAAAACCCTTTATTCATTTTTCTTCATAAGCATTATCATAATTAAGGTATTAAGATGATAAAAATATATAATCTGATTGGATTATCAAATAGTTTTTCGAGTATTAATTCTTTATTGTTAAATATATTAATGAAGTGATAATCATCGCTGTAATTTTCAATAATTTTACATTTTAAAATTATTTTTCGTATGAAGAATCATTCGTTAAAAAAATGTAAAAATTAAAAAAATAATGTTGATTTGTAAAGATCGTGATTAATCGATAATTTTAAAACATGACTGCGTAAGGATTTATACTCTTATGTCTATCTAAAAATAAATATTCACTGACAAATAAGGGAAGAAGATCGAATGTGAAAATTATATAAATAAATTTTAAGAAATAATTAATAATATTTATTTAAAAAATTTAATCTATAAAATTTAATCAAGAGAATTTCAATTACCTTTTAGCTATTTTAAAAACAAAATTCAATAAAAGAATTATAAATTTAGTGAAAAGAAAATATCACATTTTATGTTATTATATAAATAATAGAGTAATTATTTTAAACATTATTAACTGAAAATAAGCAAATTATGTTTTATTAAAATTAATTTATTAGTGATGTATACAAATAGATAGATTGAACAATATTGATTAAATTTTTAATAAAAAATATATAATAACAACAGATATAAACAATATTTATCAATAAGAATTATATGAATTTCAAGAAAAATTTTCAAGCTTATTTTCTGTAATTTAATTTATAAAATTAATTAATAATATTAAGGTAAAACTTATAAATATAATTATAATTTATATACATTTAAGAAATTAATAAAATATATAAGGTGTATATAATATTTATACGTACATTTGTAGCTATGTATTATACATAGCAAAATAAGAATAAGAGTATTTGAATAAGCATTAAAAATAAGAGCATTTGATTTGTTAAATAAATTTATTTTAAAGTTTGATTAGTGGACAGAAATGCTGAATGAAAATTAAGTTATAAATGAAATATTTTTCATTTATTTCCCAAAGGTAATTCCTGTTAAACACACATTTCTCTGACCGATAATATTAACTAGAATTTAATTGACAACACAAAATATAAATTTAGGAATTATTATAAAATTAATGTTACATGTTAAAATAACTTGTATTAAACTCATAAATTATGATTCAAATGGTTGAATAATAAATGCGATTTCTTCGAAAAGAAAGCTTCTCTTTCAGAAGCCAAGCATGTCCTGAAGTAGCAAATGAAAAGTGATTTTTGAATCATTGGCGGATAAAACATGTCTCAGAAGATCTTAAATATTAGCGATAATGTACTAAAGATAATGGAGTCAGTAAAGTCATCAATCATGTTCCTAATTTGTCAAGTATACTGACAAATCACATGGGTCCTTTCTTGATTGCATGTTAATTAGAGATAAGACGATCAATTTCCTTTGTCCTTATCTATTCCAAAATACTTAGCTGATTAGTCAATGACAGACATGTTAACTTTAAACTAGTAATAACATTGATTCATTTGTTTTAAACAAGATAAAATAAAATTAGTGTTATGTAGTTTAATTAATATAGTTTAAAAATCAGTTAAAATATAATTAAATATGATCAGTAATAAAATGACAAAAAATTATTTTCGCAGCATTATTTAATACATAGTGCTTATATATGGATATTAACTTACAAATAATGTATATCTTGCACAAATATTGACTTGAAACTTAGTATACTAAAGTAGCCCTCCATTATTAAAATATGCTAGAATTTTAAAGAATTGTAATATAAAATTATTTTTGATGGATGAAGTATTTATATCGTATATCATTGCTATCCAAGGAATATGTATAGAACTCTTTATATTATGTATGTATAGTACAATATATAGATATCTCTATAGGATAGAGTTTTATAGTAGATTCTCATTTGGAAACGTGTTTCCTTATTTTCACTTTAAGGCAAGCGGAAAAAATTCCACATATAAAATATTGTCATGTGTAACATAGTTTTTAATATTTTACTGAATGAAACTACACATTTACAACAAATTTATCAACTATTGCAAACAAATAAATAATACAACAACTTACATTTTTTTACTAAACAATATAAATAAGTTAGGAAAAATACTTCATAATTAACTTATCTTATTGTAAATTATTAAGTCAGAGGATTTGCAAAGTAATTATGAGTTCATCAATTGGTAGTAGGATGTTATTTTAAACTAATTTTTATTCTAAAATTGTTTCACTTTGCTGTTCAGTTTTCTATTCTATCTTCTGTGTTGTGTTATTTTTAATATATTAATACATTCTCATAGTTTTAACACGTTTTAAAGAAACAATTTAACTGACGATATCTCCTTATTCCACTCAGGAACAATTTAAATTCTAAAACTAAAATTCTGCTCCAGTTTCGCTTTTCATTAAAATACTAACATGGGACATAGAATATTATAAACTATAAATTGAATGCTCATAAGAAACTATTTTGTTTTCTATTGAAAAATTTAGAAAACAATATGTTTAATGAGAAACAATCATTTACGTCTTACATGGTATATCAGAGAATGCATTTTTCCCATATTATTAATACATATATATTTATATATATATATTGGAAATTTTAATAAATATTTCATACGTTTTCATTCATATATTTTTTAAACTTCAACAATTTTTCTATTACCATACTACTTTTACCTTATTTCAGTAGACAAGCTTACATTTTCTTAGCTTGCAAAGTTAAAAAAAACCAAGAAAAATTATTTTCCGAGGCACCTTAATCTTTGTATTAGACATATGCATAAATGTAAAACCACTTGGAAAATTAACTAATACATTTAAAAACTCGTGTGTATTAGAATAACAATTGTAAAATTTGCCATTCATAAAATATCACTGTGACGGAAAAATATCTAATGTATGCGTAATAACCTGATTCGAAACTTCTTGTGTTGTTAGAATTAAAATGGTAATTTTATGAAGTGTACACTAAAATAAATTACAGTTAATTAAGTATTTTTATTCATAGATAATTTTAGAATCGTAGAATTTGTATTCATATTGTTTGCTGATATATTCTAAATTTAAATATGCAAGAAGGGTTTCTGTAATATTACTGAAATCATTAATAATTTGAATTGTAAATTATTTTAAAAAAAGTCTCAATATAATTCAATTCATTGAAATAAATTTCATTTAGCCTCTTTTGAAAGAAATTATATTAAAATATTGAAATACGTTGTTACAGTGTTTGAAAACAGCTTCTTTTATTATTGTAATTCAAAACTATTTGATAAAAAATGATGCCTTAAGAGTTTTATGAATGACTAAATTAAAAACAATATTAATTTAAAAATTGCAAGATATTATTAAGTATAAAAACTATGTTACTATATGTAATGTTAAAGTTTAATGCAGCACAAAAACACAAATAACAGTGACAAACAAATGTAAATATCATTTTATTATAAATTTATTGATTTATTTTAAAAAGGTATTTAAAATTCATATTAAAGGTGGGTTATTATTTCTGTAATATGAACACTATGGCTGCATTAGTATATTGACATACATTTTTCTTATTATTAATCTTATATATGATATACGATCATAATTAAATAATAGCTTAGACTAAATATCATTAGAATATGATATGGAAAATTATCAATTTAAATACGAAAAAATATTAAAAAAATCACACAAATTATAAGTAAATAAGATTATAATACAGGGTTAACAATTAAAATATCGTCGAATTCATGATATAGTTAAAGATTTATAATATAGGGTTAACAATTTAAAGCTCTTTGATGTGTTTTTATTATTAGTATTTTCTTAGATATATCTATTAGTCAAGCATTAATATATAATAATTTATGTTTAAAACTTTCAAAATTAATAATAGTTGTCTGTTTGCCAACAAGAAAAGCAAAATATAGATGAAGAAAAGATAATTTTTACTAATCTTATTCCATAATTTACTTCTCCTATTAACTGAATATAAAATACATATTATTTAAATTAAAAGATATATTATTTTTTCTAATGAAAGTTGTAGAATACTTCAAGATTCTATCTAATGACAGCTGTTTTTTTTTTTTTTTTGCATTGTGTTAATTACACATTCACATATCTATATATTATTTTATACAGAACAATAAGCATATATATCGTGGTTATTGTTCTGTGTAAAATAAAATATAGACATGCGCGTGTGCATGTTATAAACTTTATTTTACACACTTTAAATACAAATATAGAACGACAAAAGGATTACAAATGATATTTTTGTAAGCGTTATAAATTTTACTCATATTTAATGACAAATCTCCCGATTTGATAAGTCCTTCAGAGAATATTTTTCCATTTTTCAGAGAATGCAAATATGAAAATTTCAATAGAAAATAGTTGCAAAAACGCCACACATTAAATTTCAAATTCCCATAACATGTTTATTTTTTGTACTTTTAGCAATCGACTATTGCCCAAAAAAAAAAAGCTTCGTTGATAGAAATATTTCTTCCTGAATCTTTTGAATAATTCTAGAAGATTTGTTCATGTTACTCTTCCATGAGAATCGCGTCATCTGCTTTCTTCCATTCTGGTCGCATTTTCTTCTACAAGACTTTCTATAGAATGAATAAAATTTTGGAATTGTTCAGAAATGAAATAAAATGAATGTAATGCGAAGAATGTGGAACTTTTCCAAAAGGTAGAAGGCGCAATGCAGTTCAAGCTATATTCAAATTCGAATTAATTATTCCTTTTATTTATGTACCGAATTCTGCCTGCAGGTTTTACCTTATTGGAAATATTTATAAATTTACTGGCATAAAATATTTCTAAAATAACTTTTATTATGATTGTGTAGGTGAGAATGTTAAGTCAATGTTAATATTCTCATAAATGAAACCCATGTAATTTCCTAAGACTATATTATTTTTTGATAAAATATCTACGTTGGGTTTTAATTTCAAATATATTCTCCAGTTTTAAAACAAAAATTTTTTATTCATAGATACTTATTTGATCTAAAAGCAAAATTTACATTTTCATTTATATATAAAGTGTAAAAATAAAAAAAAATATATAATGTACTCCAAATATCAACAGAAAAAACAAAATATAAATTATTTTAAGTTAAGACAATTTTAAATAAATTATCAATTTAACTGTTTTACATTAAGATTATATGCACCAATTGTTTTAATTACAATAAAACTATTGTAATTAAAACAATTGTAATTCCTTTTTTCTTTTTCTATTGAAATTCATTTATCTATAAAACTATTGATATTCTTCAACTTTGATTATTTTCTACAACCATAATAAAAAGTAAATAATCAATTTAAGATTTAAACCAGAACATTGAAAAACAAAATAAAATTCTTAATAGTTTTAACTATACAAAATATAAATTCGCTGTAATTATGCACAATTGATATAAAAACACTAATTTTTAATACATCTTAATGAACTCAGAAGAAATTATATGATATTAATAATTTATGAAATATTTGTTTTAATGAAAATATTTATTTAGAAATTCCTTAAATATTTTCTCAGGTTATAATGTTATATCCTAAAATATTTATCATTTATGTCAAAGTACTTCATAATTAAAGTAATTTAGGTAATTTAAACTATAAAAATGGAATATAATTAAATATATATATATATATATATATATATATATGAAATCTAGAATATAAATTTATTATATAAATCATTTTACACGCAATATGTCAAATATTTTACATAATTTGGGAATTTCATGCAATTTTTGAAAAATATTTTTGGGAAAGAAGGAAATAATCTTAAAATTTAATAACTGGAAATACTTAGTTTCTGTATGCCGTTAGAATATTTGTGGGCCATCTAATTTATGTATTAAGGTAATATCTTGAACAATGAAAAATACATAGAAACGATAAAGATTTAATTAAAATTTCTACTCATTGGATAAGTTATCTTGTTTGGTATCTTACCGTTTATAAACGGATGTTTTTTTAGTTCAGTACTTTACCAACCAAATGATGGTTATTTATATTAACTGTTTTTCCTATTTTACATTAATATCAGTTCAATACACTTTTAATTGTTGGTTTTCTCTGACAAAGTTTTGTATATGAGGAATAATTGAACAAAGATCTATGACAACGGTTTTCAAATAAATTGTAATTCTGCAGTAGCAGATTCTCTGTGTACACTGTTGTAATTTTTTGATAAAGAATAAAATTAATTATCAATATATAAGTCAAAATACATATTCAAATGAGAATTTGGAAACTGACATGATATGATTCATTATATACATGTGAAATTACATGGTTTGAGAATATATTTGATTTATATTAATTTTTTATAAATAACTCCAATTAACAGAGAAGAAAAATTTAAACCTTCAAATTTTATAAATTTATACTAAATGCTTAAATATCAATAAGATGTAAAAAAAAATTATAAAACTTTGAAATTATTGCAAACATTTTTAAAATTCAAAATTATGCATTCAGAAGATATCTAGATAGTCTTTATAAATTCAATATAATCATAATATCTCGTGAAGTATAACAATCCAAAATCCATTCCAGTATAAGTAAACTAAGAGTAGAACTTTTGGTAAACATAGCTTTATAATAATAAGAATAGGGAAAAAATATTTAAAAGATTTATAGAGCTTATAGAAAATTATGAAAGAAGAAATAATAACTTCAACACTTCTATATTTATAAACTTTTTACTTTACAATAATTTTTTTAGTTAATGAAAAGGAAACGGAAACGTATTGAATTTCACTGCTTGGTCACATAATAATATATACAACAGTTATTCATGTAAGTGGAAATTTTCTAATACAAAATTTACATTATTATTAATTTATTTCAAAAATAAAAGCAGCTTAAAATTTTATTGAATTTAATACTTATTTGATTCAAAAGCATTTAGTTAGATTTAACTTTAAGGAATAATTTTATTTAGTTTCTCTTTATTACTTTTTGTTATTTTGTAAGCTGTTCTTTTGATTTTCTCTGTTATTCTTAATCCCCTAACACAAAAGGTGTCAAAGTAAGAAAACTAAATATATATGCATAATGATTGATAAACATTTACTTAAAATAAAAATTATTTTCTGATTGACAATTTCTATGATACAAAAAACCATTAACAAGAAAAACATCTATGCCGAGCAATTTGCTTTCATGACAAAAAAGGAAGTTAAACTTTACATTTACTGAAAATGTGCAAGTAAAATTTTCACGCTCTAATATTTTCTTTCCTTTTGCAGTCTCATCAGATTCAAGTCCTTCGGACACTGGATGCCTGTGTTCATTACAGAACAGCACGAGCGGATCAAAATCAAAGAGATCTCCAATTTTAGTGGGACATTCGCATCTCTTATCAAAAGTGGAGCAGCCTACTTTTGATCCTTCTACACCAAGAAATATTACTACCCAACAAGGTCAAACGGTCTATCTGCACTGTAAAGTGCGCAACTTAGGAGATAAAATGGTGAGTCTTTAGATGCTTCTTCCTTAAGACTTTATTTTGAGACACAAATCTGTAGGAAGTATCAACGAAAGAAAGAGGATTTGCTTAAAAAGATAAATCAAACATAGATTTTCCAAAGAAACTTGAATTAAATATAAAAGTGTTAGAACTTTTCTAAAGTGTAGGAAATATTTTTTTATGTATCGGTTTAGAAAGTTAATATTATTTAGAAAGAACATTCGGAAGAATGTTAAGTTGTATCATTTCAAAAGAAACTTTTGTTATTAACATTGATTAAATATGTTTAATTATGTAGAATAATAATTTTTGCTCATTATTATGAAAGATCACTTAAAAAATGAGAATTTATTTCCTAATCCAAAGAATTTAATCACTAACAAATTTAATTTGTATCGATGTAAATATATTTACAAATACAAAAAAAATGTCACTTGTATAAAATTGTGTATCTAAAAGCTTACATGACTTGTAAAGAACATATGAAAAAATGTTAAATTGTTTACGCGAAAAGCAAACTTTTATTGCTATCTTTTATCAAATGCGCTTAATGACACAAAATAATATGAAACTTTTACAAAAGAATATTTTAAAAATGTGAAAATATTTCTCTTTAAATAAAAGGAATCATTGGGGAAATTTAACATCATCATAATTTAAATGTTTTTCAAAATAAAATAATTTGAATTTATAATGAAAAATAATACAATAAACAATTATTAGCATTATTGGTTTTACTCAAAACAAGCATATATTATTGTGAGTAAAATAGCAAGTTTAATAACATAAAAAGTAATAATCTGCTAAAGTTGAAAATATGTGTTATAGTAAATATCTACACTGAAATAAATATTTTATGTACTATATCATTAATAATTTTAAATGAATGTGTTTAATACATTCCTTATGAGAGTTCTCTATTTTTATTCAAAATGTGTAAATTTACTATTTGTAAAATGTTTATTTAATAAATGACAATGCTACTACTTCTTTATATTTAAACACTCATATGTTGTAAAATTAAAATATGTACGATATAGGTAATACATCCAAAAATCTTAATCAATATTCTTCTTAATGTAAAGCACAGGTCAAATAGTAAATTAAAATCTGTTACACTCATTTATATTTTAAAAATATTACTGGAAATGAAATTAATATACTTCGATTGAAGCTGCATTGTAATTATTCAAAGAATAATGCATTCTTCAAGTAAATATCTAATTTTTCAGAAGTTACAAAAGGAATATGATAACATATACTACATTATTTGAGGGAAATATTATGAAGAATTAAAAATATGCCAAAATATCGAAGCAAACAATTCTTGAAAAGGAAAAATTTTTACTTTGAATGTAAAACATTCATAATCTTTTATCATTCTAGATTACCTTAATGATATTGTTCAAATGATTAAAGCAAACAAATCAGTTTGAAATAAATTTAATATCATGTTAAATTACGACATTCTTAAACGAATTCATTTATGAACAAATATATATATTTATTATAAAAAACTTTAATCTATATATATATTTATACATGATGCATTAAATTTTTAATAAATTTTTTCGTGTGCTTAAATAATTTCTTGGAAAATGGTAAACATTTGTTTTACTTTTACAGTATGGATTCTGAAATAAAATTAGCTTGATTCCATGATATTTTGTGAACAATGTTTAAAATTTTTCATTTAATAAAAAATTGTTCTTCAATATCAACTCATGAGTGGATTACAATATTATTGCTTTGGGAAAAAATATTAGCACTTTCGTTCAGTTTTTTCAAACTTAATGCCAAAACAAGTTTAGAAATATTTTTTATTTTTTAATAAAATTTATTGTTAAGGCATTATAATCATTACTTTTACATTTATTTTGACAGAAACGAAAAAAAGCACGAATACAAAAAATGAACAAACAAAAAATTCATAGTTACTTTAAAATCACCACAACGTGATGATAAAACATCATTAAGAACTAAAACAAGTATCTATTAGTGAGAGTGATATATTTCTTATAAAATGATAGAAATATACTTTTATGAATATTCATTCCATACCATATAAAATCTGTTAAAAAAAATAAATAATAAAAAAAAACGATTGCAAGCGAAGCCCATTTACTTCCAATTCGAAAATGAATGTTACTGTTACGTTTATATCAAACGCATAAATTATTCGAGCCTCAAAACACATATTGTTTTAGAGGTCGTATAAATCACCCAATAAAGATCTCGATTTTTCATGGGGCTATTTAAAATAAACATTTTAAAGATATTCAAGCCTTTTTCAGATATATTTCTATTGCCAAAGATAGCGGTTTTGAAAGTAGTCATTATATGACTTAAGTACCGAAAAAAGGTTGCATAAGAAATTCCAGTAATAGGCAATAACTCCACTATCATGGGCTATAATCCCAACTTTACGCCTGAAATATATACTATTTAGCTGCAATCGAGAATTTCAACTGTATACATAAAGAAGGATCACCTAAACGAGCAGTGCCATCTATCCGCTCCAAAGTTAAGTAATAATTTCAAGACATGCAGTAGTAACTATTTTCCTCGGGCAAAAGCAAAAGAGAAAAAATATCCTGACCTTAGCATTTAGGAATGCTGTCAACATATTAATTGTTGATAGTTTCTGAACCCTCACTCCAAAAAACAAGAAAATGAAAAATGAAACAGTAAATAAAAGGGATACAGTAAAAGCATAAAAAAAAACAATCTCTCGACTTTTTGTACTGTAACGCCTGAGAGAGTCACGAAAATCGTGCATTTCAATCGGGCAGTTAACGCGAGGACAAAATTACTGAAAATAATGGCGAGCATTCAAATGAGTGATTTGTGAATAAATATTTAAGGATTTGAAATGAACAACAGCACGGAAAGCAGCTGTGTTATCACGCAATGCGCTGACTGTTAATGTGAGTAAGTTTTGCCAAGTACAATTCAGATATAAGGTAGCTGCTAAAGAGAATAACGAATACTTTCTGCTAAACTACTAAAACAAAAAAAAATTAATAACATTTATTTGTTAGAAATCTTTATGGAAAACAAGCAAATATAGTAGACGTATCTATTGTGAAATACAACTTATTTTTAAAACAAAAAAAATCTGCTAAAAAGAACAACAATTTGAGTCTGATTATCATTACTCTTCAAATTCACTTATACTGAAAAATGTTTTTATACTGAAATCAAATTATTGTAGAAATATTTTTAAGATTATACTTTAATAAATATTGAAACAAATAATGTTCGCAAACAATGCACTGTTTGCTATCGAGTATGATATTGATTATTTTTCGGATACAATTCATATACAATATATTTACTGCAGAAAGTTATAAACATATGGTTTCATTCTAGTAAAGAGTAGCTAATAATAATTAACAGATATTTGTTGCAAATCTTTCAAA
>JAPDSC010009528.1:48170-68125 GCA_026290005.1 Latrodectus geometricus | reverse complement strand
ACTGTTCTGCATTGCATTTCAAATGTAAAAATTTCATTTCAGGAATAATTTTTTCTTATTAATTTCAAAATACATATATACTACTGAATAATATCTTATACTAAAATCCACTATAACACTACTTTGAATATACAAAATTTAAAAGTTTTAAATTGAGGCTTTTTAAATTTGTTTTTAATCATAGGTAGAGGAAACTTTCAGATTATTGGTAAAATAATTTTAAATAAGAGGCAATAAAGAATAAATTGAAAATTATGAAATAAGATTCTTTAGAAATTTTGATAAATTTAAAATTCTGTTTATTTATTTTTCTTATAAATATTGTTTTTAAAATATTTTAGAAATGTTTCATTGTTCTAAATTTTATGAAAATACTTTTACTTGGTTATTTAATTCATTGTAATTCAAGTTCATTTATTTCAAAACTAAGTAACTATATGTAGACTACATTATAAAATTATTTTGATATTTAGTAGTTAACTTCAAAAATGTATAATATCTCTTCTAGTTATAAATATATTTTTTTAAAAAAAAGTAGTTTAAATTAAATTGTGGTATGTATTTAATTAACAATAATATTTTTCTCCTATCATGAATCAACACATTTAAGATGGGTATTAAAAATTGAATAATTAGAAAGTAAAATAAATACCTTAAATGAAGTTTTAAAAACACTGGTGTACAAAATTTAATGTAAACTTGAAATTGAAATGGTTCTTGCAATCAATTAAATGAATTTGCGATTAAGTAGAAAGATCACGTAGGTGTTAAAGTCAAGAGGAAATCTTCGCAGTGATGAGATGACATAAAAAAGCGTGTAGTTTGTGCATGCACTTCAAGATTACAATTAAAGAAAGAACTGAGACACATTAAAAATGTTATCTGATATCATAAATGAACTCTGCTATGAAATATGGCTTAAAGAAATCACCTGAACGACTTCACTCGTAGAGGAATGGCCGTGGAAGGGAAACATAGTGCAACTAGCGTAGTTGAATTGTTAGGAATAAAAAAGTGACGTTCTTTGCTATTGCAAAACCTTACATTGTACATCACAACTGTTAGAAACTTTCGGGTACAACTGTTAGAAAGTAGCCTGCCTCAGAAACACAAACCGATATATCGTCGTGCAAGTGATAAGATCCCGAGACCAGACAGCATGCACCATTCACTGTAACTAATACAGAAGTGGGTGTAAGGTGTCTGGGTTTAAAGCGTCAAGATGACTCCTCATATGTATTCTATTCACCTATAATCCTGAATAATGCTTCCCTTTAAAAACTGGTCTTCGGAACATCATTAAGTATGGAGCAAGAAATACAAGAATGGGACATCTTATTGATGAAATTGTGTCTTTTCTACGAATAAGAGTCGTTTCAGTCCACAAGCGAGTCTCAAAGATTTGAGATACAGTTTTATAATAGTAACATGGCATTTAAAGACCTTTACATCTGAATTATCATTTTAGTGGAAATTTCGTGAACGTCAGGATTGATATTTTGACTCAAAAATTCTGTACCCAATGATTTCTTTTGAAAGGAAATTATCCTTTTACATGTGCATCTGTTCCAAGATGAAATTGGAAAGAATTTTATTTTTATAGATGAATGCATGACCACACTGGAATCTAGTTTTCAGCAGATAATGGAAATGGAATCTATCACACGATTAAAATGATTCTACTGATGAATATATTCTACTTATCTGATTTAAATCCTATAAAGTTTACGTGGGATGTTTTGAGGAATATCTTGCACCATGATAATAATTTCCAGGGAACATCCAAGAACTGAAATAGATGCAGTTTGAGGAATAGGTTCTCTTACCTCAAAGTCTTTTGATTTTTTAATTGAGCATGGAAAACTTTTAGAAGCAGCCGCAGCAATATAAAGAAGGGCATACACCATACTAAGGAATATCTGCCTTTGTTCTTCCTTTTGTGTAGACAATCATGTATAACGATACTATTCATTAAATCCTTTTTTTTTCCTGCTTGAATTAACACTGTATAAAATTTATTCATTTTATCGCAATCGTGTACTCTACATTTTTTAAATAGAAAATATTGTCTTAAATTTCTGAATTTCATATCTTTCAGATGATATCTCTTTGAGTTGTAGTAAAATATAAAAATTTCTTAAGTTTCGCTTGCTGTTGTAGGTAACTTCCATTACAAAATTTTTTTCTAAAATATTTTACTAAGAAATTTTGAGCAATTCAGTTTTACAGAAATATAATTTATTTATTTTAATGCATTTAATCTCCAGAAATTTATTTAAATTAAAATACATGATCGCTGTGCAAATCATAAAATCTCTTATGAATTTAATGCTGAAAAATCGTTTTTCCAAAGTTTACTTCATTTAGCTACATTAAAACATTTCTATTCTGTATTTTTCCTATAATATCCTGTATTTAATATCCTGTATAATAATTCTGTATTTTTCCTATAATATAATTTTCCCTTTAATTGTTAATAGGCTTGTAATTTGGATAATTTATTATTTTTCTATATTTTCCCATGTAATGTATGCATTTCTTGTTTAACCCGAGTGTAACTGACTATTTATTTAAAACTTGCTATATAATAAAATATTTGATAGAAGAATGTCTCAGATATTGCACGTATGCATAATGTTTTATTTAACTTAAAGAATGAAATCATATTTTAAGCCAACAATATGAAAGCAGTTTCTTACATAATTTTTTAAAACCATGAGTGATTTTTAGAATAATATTATTCATGGGCATATTTTTTTAGTTAGTTCTTGAAGCAAAATAAGCTTCAAGAACTAATGAAAAAATATTCATTCGCATAATTTAATGAAAAAATATTCATTCGTATCCCTTGATTCTAGACATACATGAGTCAAATGAATTTCTCAAACTATTGAAATATGAACCAACATGTTTTTAAGGTCTTTCTTCTTTTTTAAATAAGATGTAATGGCTGAAAGGGCTGTTATGGGCTGGTTAGTTACGTTTGTTCTCATTATTATAAAGTAATTAGTTCAAATCTGACCCTACTGAAGACTAGTCGTGTTAATTAAAGGTGGCTGGAGCCTTTATGTGAAATGATATTTCTGGTGCATGGCAGGGCAATTATAGGGTAGTCTTCTGCTTGGTCCCTGCTTCCTTATAACAAAAACCCTTCTATCAAAGAAATGCTGCTTCTATGGTAAAGCATAACTCAGGTCTAGGTTCAGGGAAGCAAGCTGTTGTAACAACATTGGCTAGATCTCTTATATGTTTTGTAAAATTAACAATGAGGCAATTTCTAAATATATGAAAAATAAATCCTAATTATTTTTTTAATTTATGAAAATATTTTATTTTTTAAAATTATATATATGTATATATATAACTCCTAATTGATATAACTCCTAATTGATATGATAAACTCTAAAACATTATAAGAGAAAGTTACAGAAAAATTTAAAAATATGTTTTTAAATGCATTTGTTTATATAATGCATACTCATCCAAACAATAATTATTATGCAAGAATGTATAGGAGAAACTAAATTTTCTTCAAAAAATTATTCACTCAAATAAAATCAATCAATAGTATTTAATTTATAAAACATATTAATTTATTCTTTTGAATCCGATTTTATTTTATTATGTGCATGTCAACTTTTTTAATTTAAAGATACTGATTGCTTTAAAATTTATCGAAACAAAGGACACGTTTCTACTAGAGAATTTGAGTTCTTTATTTTTTTAATTTAGTGATTCTTAAGAGCTCTATTAAGAAAGAATAATTTCCTGAGACAATAAATGTTCATAATAAAATTGTATTATAAAGCGAAATGAAAAAATTTAAAGTAGACTTACATAGGTAGCATATGGGTCATAAAAATTATCTATGATGAACTTTATGTATATAGAAATCCGGTGGTTAAAAACGCAGCTTTTCTGCTTCCAAGCCGCAAGTCAGATATTCAATCGTGGGAACTGGATGGTGTGGATTCAGTTTTTAATCATTTCAGTGAGTCCATAAAACAGCATACCAATCATCCTCAGAAAGTGAAAACTAGGGATTTCGATTTCGATTGACACCAAACGGGGACATAGGCTTCGCATCCTAAGACCTTCGGTCATGCAAACAGATATGGGCGCTGTGTATGTGAAGGCCTTGGTCAACATATAAACTGTTGTCCCTCTAAGTTATTTGAGATTTTATTGCATATAAAAAATCAACATACTAATCATAATTCGAAACATTACACAGATGGGTCATGTCTTCCAAAAAATACATAACTGACAAAAAACCTTAATTTTAGATATCATTAATAATGAACTTAATAATTATGTTACCGTAAGAAAAATGCTATCAATGTCAATACACATTTTTCGGTACCAATGTCTTTGGAAAAGCAAAATAGAGAGTTAGGAATATTGAACTTAGGTACTCTTTGAGAATAATTGTTTCATGCTCTTAAGAAGTGTTTCTGTAATTCCCCAACAAATTAAAGTAATTGGTGAGTGAATAGTTTTTTTTTCAAACTAAAGCATAACTATTTCAATTTCTCAGTTGGTTAAACTTTCAGCTGCCATACGTGCCTGATGCAGCATTACATTTTATTTTCTGCTAAGCCTGCTTTGCAGTGAGGAAAGAACTTTGGGAGATGTTTTGTTTGTGGCATTCAATCCAGTGAAAAAAAAAAGGTTCCGTCGGTATTTTTTCCTTTTCCTGTTTCCTCTGAATACCGGTATCCAGGCGGATTTTCTTATCTATTCCATTTTATGTTTTTATTTCGTTGGACCCGTTGTAAGTTTAATCTTTTAACTACATTTTTTCCACTGTGTGTGTTTTTTCTCGTTCATTCACATTTTTTTATTTTTTCCTTTTGATTCTGAAGTTTGTATAATGCTTTCACCATTCATTTTTCCCTAATAGTTTTGCGCATGAAAGTTCGTTTTGGAGGATTATTTCTTGAATAAAAAAATAAGGACTAGATCTGCGTTTTATTTTTTCCTCTGAATAGAATCGTTTATCAAAAATCAATACATATATATATATATATTTAAGAAAAATAATGGAACTTAAAAATATTCATTAATAAATTTAAAAATCTTGTTTACGAAGAATTTGTCGAAAACTAATAATATTTTTTAATAAAACACTCAAATAAATGAAACTATTATAATTCAATCATTTGATCAATGATGTTGTTGTTTTATTAGAAATTTTATTAAGAATAAAAGTTTTATTGGAATTTTTTATGAATGTATTATCTTTAATTTTTATTATTTTTTAAGGAAATTTAATTTCTTTCAGATTTCACATTCATTTACATTCAGATTTCTTTATCATATTAAAAATATTTTTCATTTTTTTGACAAAATTTGATTTCAGTCTTAATAAAACTCAAGTTCAGGAACTTTTTCCTTCTTCAAAAATAATATAGTATAGTTTTTTAAAGCATATAGATAAACTAAAATTTTGCAGACAATGTTTCTTATACATTCATTTGAATAAAAAAAATATTGTGTAAGATAATTTAATACAGTGAACAATGTTATAATAAAGACATTTACTATAAAGTTACTTTTATAGTATGTCACTTGAGATACATCCATTTTGATTATACTTAACATGTAAGCATAAGAGACAATTCAAAGTCTTTCATATTTTATCGAAGTTAAACATTTTCTGAATACTATACATTCACTAAGGAATAGCATCCCATGTGAATTACGCTAAAATGCTGTCCAAATTAAAGAATAAACTCCCTTTTTATGTATAACAGACAGAAAGAAAATGCATCAATAAACAAATTTAAATCACGTAAGAGCACATGAATAACTTTCGTAATCCTTAACTCCAAACTAACTGTTACACAACAAGTACTTGTATCAGTTCTCTTACGAACCAGAGGCAAACCTTTAACGAATCCCTCCAGGGACATTTAAATTTGCTGAATACACTTGAAGAGGATAAAAGAGAAAATAACAAGTAATGCCAACAAGCAGTATGTCAATAAAGAGTATCATTAGTTTACACGTAGAGACAAGAAGAAAAACTGAAAGGCTGTCTCTTTTCGAAAGATCCTTCTGGGATGAGCTAGAGAATACAAGGCACAAATGTGTCAGATCATTGCAAGCAAAGCGGATGGTTTTTCATCACTTGCAGAGCAGGTCGATAATGCTTTGGTCACAGGAAATATATGTGTAAAAAAATCACCATTTTTTTCCTTTCTTGCCAGATAGATAATTCTCTTTTTTCCTGGGCTGGAGTTTTTCTTTTTTCTTCTTTGTCCTTTTTTCTTAGCACTTCTTCCCTTCCCTATCTTCTGCTCTGAAGTATTCGATCTGGGTAGATTACACAGAAGAATCTTCATTTCACCAAATATGTCATCACCCATAAATATTGAGTGAAAAACTATACGAGTAAAGTAATTGTATAAATGTCTGAGATAAGTAAGATTTAGTAAATGTTTCCCTGAATTTATGAATAATTATAATGTTATAGATGTGATGTTTACATCTTAGAAAACCTTAATATTTGAATTTTTCTATGTGCTTTTAAGTATTCAAAAGCTAGTACTTTATAATAAATTGTTATTATTACTGAAAAATGCTTGTAATGATTTAAATATAATGATTATAAATATATATATGAATATGTCCAAATGAATACATGTATACACACCGTCATCTACAAAAGGCAGCATCAACATAGGGATACGAATATATGATATTTTTGCTAATGATGCAAGAAAGTGCTTAAAAGATATAAAGTATAAAATTATCCCCCATATTCCTACAATTAAAAAACTGTAAATAAACGAGTAACTGTTAATAACGAAATTGTAAAAACATAAAAAGTAAATAAATGCATGTAAAAAAAAGTCGAAAATGCAAATGTCAAATATAATTCTCTTCTTAAGATACTTATCCTCATATCTGTCTGCGTGAGTTTGATTAATACTTTATTTTTTTAACAGAAAAATGCATTTGTAAAAGCAAAAAGTGGTCTCTTAAAAGTCTTAACAAATTTCCATTTATATCATATAAATATTGCTGCAATGAATTACAAAAATGACACATTAAAAAAAAAATACCTTATGACGTCATTACTCTAATTACAATAAATTATGCATTACAAGTAATTTACTTCCCAGCGAGTAATTTTAAAGTTCATATGCATAATAAAAAAATTCACATCGTTTTCATAAGAACACAATTTAAAATAATCTGTATACTATATTCGTAAATTATCTATTGCATTTCCCCCTTTTCCAAATATAATGAAGTGTCATTTGCTTCATCAGACATATGAAAATATTTAACAAACTTCAGAAGAGAAAATTCCTTTAATGAGAATACATTTCGAAACACATTCTCGATATTCTTATTTTCAACAAATTGCCATTCCATTAACAGCTAATGTTAATTTATAGTTGATTTAGAAAGTATTTTATGTAATTAAATTGAAAATAAAATAATATCCCACTATGAAAACAAAAAAGCAATTTTCATCAAAAACAATAAAGAACAAATGGAGTGAAGCATTAATTCTTCTCGAAATTTTATCAAGAATGTTTGCTTTCTTTTAGGGGAGTATTATTTAATTTTATAACTTGTTTTACTGTTCTTATTAAACTATATATATATAGTTTAATAAAAACAGTAAAACAAATTATAAAATATATACATATATATTGGCTATTTTGGTCAATACAATAATAAAATATTTTACTCTGTTTGATAAATAATTATAGTTAATTGATTACAATAGTTTTTCTGACACTGATTAGAATGAATAAAGTAAATCTTGAATTAAAAAAAGTTGAATATCAATTAAACCAATAAACAAAAACTTTTCTTTTTTTTTCCCTTATTTATTCATATTTGTTCCATATTTGCTCAAAAATAACTGTTAAAAGATATTTGTAGTATAAGTAGAAGTTTAAAGCCTTGATGCAATTATTTTAAAAACTCACGTCTCTTAAAATTAAAATTGTATTTAATTTAAATAAAACAAAGTCAATATAATTCACATACGAAGTTGTTTTTTCCTTTCACTCAATTGTTTTAAAACGATATTTTATAGTTTAGAAGTAAAATTCAAGAAGTCATTGAACCTTATTATTAATTTTTGGTAATTGAATTTCCAGTTTCTAAAAGAAAAAGATTTAATATTGATTCATATATGTCATCATTTCATATAATTAATTTAAAATTATTTTAGAACATTAGCTACTAAAGTGTGTATACGAATTTCTTGAAATTTCCGAAAATTCATCGACTATAAAATTATTTCTTTACAATTTAAGAAATAAGAGAAGGATCATTTTCTTCAATATGAGAATAGATATTTTGAAACCTACAAAAGAAAATTTCAAATAAAATAAAATATAATGTTAAATTATTATTTACATCGAACAATGTATTGATGTATACATATGAATATTTCAACTGCATTATTCTTGGATTACAATATTGATTTTCTTGATAATGATTTTTTATGTAAAGATATTGAGTTACTCATGTAAGTATTTGAGTACCGTTATTCTTCAACGCATTTTCGGAGGAGTTCCTATAAATACATTAAGCAGCAAATACTTTAAGGCAAAGAGGAATTTGTAAGGAAGTTTCACAAAGTAATCTCCTTAGCAACGCTACGACATATGAAGCAAACATGTCACTCTCTAAGGAGATTACTGAAAGGAAAATACTTTAATAATTTTTACTTAACTAGTAGGGTTCTTCTTATCATTTCATTGTTTCTATTTTAATATACATTTCTATTCTCAATTTTTAAATAGCTATTTTTAAGTAAAATGCACTGTGTGAAAAATGAAATATAACTTTTTAAAAAGAACTTTTAAACTTAAGGAAATTATTTTTTTTAATATATTTTTAAATTTTCTAAAATATATTGCTGCATTTATTATGTCAATGCTTAGATAAAATAGCAATCATTATAAAATTTTATTATAAATATTAATTTTTTGCACAGGTATTAAAGTATTCAGTTACTACTCTTTGTTGATTATGAAATTACTTTCTAATTACATCAAGAAAAATTATTTAAAATAATCAATTTTAAGTATTAAAAACATTGAAAGCAAAGTTTATTCGAGCTTATATCTTGTAAACTTTGATTTATGTATGTTCAATTTAGAAATTTTTATCAAAATGAATTTAATGGCATCAAATATATCTATTAAAAAGTGATTACAAATTTGTATTCACGAGTATTATTAATTAATAATTGTGCAAAATTAATGAAAATGAATAGTGTCATTTAGTAGTATATGTTTCATATATTATGTATATTTATATAGATTTTTCATCTGTCCTGCAAAAATGTTAAAGGAACATTTTTATGTGAAATATGTAGGGAAAATTAAATGTTTTTTTAATGAGATAATTTTCAATTAAAAACAAATTTTTATGAAAAATAAATATGTTTCACCTTTAATACTTTCTGTTTACTTTTTTAAGTGGAAAAATTGCGAATATTTTACATTTCTCTGCTCTTTGCATTGATAAAATCTTAACTAATTACTGCAAGGGTTATTTTGCTTATAATATATTACATATTGTCAACTCGCATATAATGTATTTTGTAATATATGAGCTTAAAATGATATATAATAATGCACATTAAATACTCTTATAATAATAAATAATTATTTTACAAATCACCTTTTTCAGTGATCTTTCTTTAATCATAACTTTATATTAATTGATTAAACACCAAGTAAATATTTAACAATTAAAAAATCTTTATACATATCCAGGATCTACATATAGGTTTAAATTTATATTTTAATTTTAAGAATAAAGTGGTATAATAAATTATTCATTGTAATTTAATTTTATGTAATTTTACGAATCATTAATTTTAAGAAGAAAGTGGGAAAATAAATTATTCATATACATTTTGAAAATAATACTTATAAAAAAGGGTTTTATCCAAATGTTGGAATAAATATTTCACAAGCATTTTATAACTATTTGAAAACATAAGGAAAAATAGAAAATAATATATTTTCAAGCAGATTTTTATAAAAAATTCTAAAAAGGAAATTCATAACATATGTATACATATGTAAACCATAGACTGAAAAAGTAGATTAAAGAGTAAGATAAAGTGTACCTAAAAAATGTATGTTAAGATATTTGTAGCCTAGCTTTTATGTTATTCTTTAGAAAATAGATTTTTATAAGAATTTTAAAATGTCAGTTTCCAAGCTTTTAAAGTAATAGAGTTTACTTTAAAAGCATATCATGATAAAAAGTAGAAAACGAAATGCTTACATAAAATATTTGGGAAGATATACTTTGTTTATATTCCCAATACTTCTGTATATATTTAGTTTAATGCATTTAATGCAATAAATTTTAATAAATGAAATATATATATAATGTGCTTATAATTATAATGAATTATTCTAAATAATTCAAATAAATTAATAAATATTTGCTAAATATTATTTCAAAAATTTTAATTGAAAATTATTGAATAAATGTAGACTTAAGCCAAAAATTTGATATTTATAATTATCAATAAGGAGTAAAAATCTTTTTAATTAACTTAGTCCCAAAATTCGTTTTTCATTATAATATATGTACTTAAATCAAAAATTAGACGTAAAATTATAAAGCATTTCATTTTGATTTTATTTAAACTATATGTGTGTGTTACATATAAAACAGAAAACATTTGAGATTTATGAAATAATACAAGTTATATATAATAGATGGATTTTATTTTTGAATAATTCAAAAAATATCATATTTTATACCCAATCATCAGAACTTCTAAGCAAAAATCTCTACATAATAAACATTTATAAATATTTTGCTGCGGAAATCCCTTAAATTCGTTTAGTCCTAAAATTAAAATTTCCATTTGCATGATAAATGATCTTTATTAAAACGTAGTTGAAATTTCTCAATGTGTAAATTCACAAAAACAAACAAAATTTAAATACAATTTTGTCCACAATAAATCATATTCATATAAACGGTGATTTTTCAACAATAAATTGCATTTGATTCAGTGTTTAAATTAAAGTGCTTACAATTAACATTTATTTTAGAAATATTGGACTTAAATTACATTGTTCTGCTTTAATTTAAGTAATTAATAATTAATTACTTATCATATGTTAATTTTGTTCGTTAGTATGCTAAGGTATACTATTTAATTTGTACTATTCATTTTAGATTCAATTTCTTTACTTTGATCCAGTATTTTTAACATATTATGATAATAACTAGTAAATTATTTTTAAATTAGAAATGATTTGTGTGGAATATTGGTTAACGAAATGTTTCAATAAAATATTTAAAGTAAATATTTTTTTATTTAAAAACTCAAGTAGTTCATTGGTATTTAACGTCAAGCTCTAAAAATAAAAAGTATTAAACTTTAAAACAAAATTATTGAATTAGAAACATAATTCTAAAAACACTTCTAAAATTTATTAAGTCTTTCTAAAAAGTCAAATTTAACATCACAAAAGATTGAATACTCTTTGGAACTTTGGTGGATTTTTAAGTGTTTTTTTAGAAAAAATATTTAGACAAATACTTAATTTTTTGCTTATTTTTTCTTCGTTTTTTTCCTTGATTTAAATAATAATTTAAAACTTTTCTTTATGAACTTTTTAATAAATAATCAGTTATTTTCATTCGCAATTTTAAGCAAATCTAGTTTCTTGAACAACTTTTTTTATGAAAAATAATTTAGCTACTTATTTTTTTATATTCTACAGTTAGAACATACTGCAGCTATAAAAGGAAATTTAAATTATCTTTTTTATTTTTTATGTTTTATATTTGGTAAGAAAATTAAATTATATACTGATTAAATAGTTTTCAGTTAATCAACCTTAATGAAACATAATTTTTCGAAAATGAGATTTTTTTAAATTTCAATCGTAAGCATCAACTAATTGTTAATAATAAACATATTTTTATAACTCAATAGCTCAAATCATTAACAAATTTTTCTTTTACCAAATGATGCATTTTTTGAAGCACTGCTATTACGGTGTTAGTACTAGCATGCCAGGTGATCCATAAATCATACTCAAATGTATTAAATAGAAACATTACTTTATAAAAATGTTTAATTACAGTTTCTATTCAGAAACCAAATAATAAACATCCTTCTTTATAATTTATGTAAATTAAAGATAAATTATGAAAATAGTAAGTATTATATATACATTTTATATAAATGCCAAAATTAATTTCGTTTCTTATAAAATAAGTATCCTTGGGAATATAACTTAGTGCCAACAGGCTTACTACATTTTATCTTTTCTCATAAAATTTTAAGATTTCATTTCATTCTTATTTAATATTCATCATGTTAAATATATCATTATGTCGAAAATTTAAATTTTGAAGAAAGGTTTTATTTTTCCCTATAAATCTTTAAAGTTTTCTATAATTCCCATTTCGGTATTCAACCTTTTTAGCTTTGGTTGATACAGATAAGAAAATAGCCGTATATTTTTTAATATATATTTCATTATTTTTTTATTTTAACATTTATAATACTCTTATCTAAATGACACTATACCGGCATTCTGATTTGAATCAAACCTAAAATAAACTCTCTTGTTTTTATACATAATTATTTAAAAGAAATTAATATTTATATATTTTGTATATCAATCGTGTAAACTAAAATTTTAATGAATTAAATAACCAAAAATATGGTTTTTTATCCCTGTATTATTTCATTCACTAAAAAGCACATTTAGCATGAAAAACGAAAACAGATATAATCTAAGTCATCGTATCACCCAAGTCTTTGACAGGGAATTTGGTGGCTAAGAAAAGGTTTTATTTTCAACGATAATGTCCAATAATATTTTGATTGACAAAATTTTTCTTAATATGTTAAATTGAAACCGGACTATCTTTCGAAATTTTAAATAATAAATTTTATATTTAAATTAATATATTAAATGGAAATAGTTATTTACTAATCTGATCTATTTTTACCTAGTGAGCTGGAAGATTTTTGTAACAATTGGAATCTATACAAAATGTTTTGAGATCAAAATTTGTAGTAAGAGATACAGCAAAGTCCATTTAACTGTAATAATAAGACACACATTTCTTTCTATTTTCATACTGCTCAATGTTTTATGAGCGAACCTAAATATTATAATACAAAAAGTACTTTGTAAATTATTAATTCAGAGATAAAGTTGCCACATTTTTTTCTTCTTCATAATAACGGAAAGAAAAGATTGAAATGAATAGAAAATATGCATTAGTGTACGTATTTCAATATGTTTTTTTTATTGTTAGAAATAAAATGCTTATTTAAGCAATATAAAAAAATGATTATTTCATGTCAATAAAAAAAGGATAGAAAAAGGATGTTAATAGGAATCATGTGCTTTTCAAAATAATTCAACCAATAAATCCAATGTACTATTTTATAAAAATTAGGCAAATTTTGACTACAAAATAGTACGTTAGTTTCCAATCGTCCTTACTCATGACTATGAGATGGACGAGATGAAAATAATGTAACAATGGTTTTTAAGAATTGCAATTAGCCTATATCTGTAAATAAAATTACCAGTTCCAAATTTTATAGAAATGTATTAATGATTAAGGATTTTTTCAGATATATAGAATTTAAAAAAATGATTCTCTCTCATTAACCATATTACTTATTTTATTCTAAACTTTATTTAAATTTACGTAAATCATATATGTAATTTTCTTTTTCATACTCTTTAAAACTATTTAATATGTTTTTTTTCTTAATTTTCTTAATTAATAACTTTTACTTTCATTTAAAATTCTATGTCAGACGAGCTTGAAAAATTGACTTCGTAAACATTATTTTAGTTTATTAAAATTAGTATATAAAATAACATATAAATAATATCCATAAAAGCATAGATACAATTTGAAATATATATATATATATATATATTTCGGATTTTGTATTTCTTCTTACTATTTTTCATGTATGATCTTTTAACACACTGATTTCATTAAAACACGCTGAAGTTAAGCTTACGATGAATATATCATTAGAATATCATATTATGCATTATAGTTAAACGAAAAGATACATAAATATGTAATAAAATATAAAATTAGTTTTAATAAATCAAATTTCGTATATTTGATGTAAAATCGTTATCTATAAAAAATTTACAAATATTGTTCATAAGCAAATATATAAATATATATATTCACTTGTACGGAGTTTTACACCAAGTGTGCAGTTATTTGGCATTTGAATTATAGGATATTTCCCATTCAAAAGCCTGTGTTTGGTCAACCAATCTATTTTCCTTTGGAAGCAAATAGTATCTTTGAAATATTAAAATCTTTCAAGAGGTTTTTATGTCTGTGGTTGTTTCGCATTGGTGATCGTGCTAATGTATTATATAAGCAATACATGAAATATTTGTGGTTAATATGTATGCAAATTTCCAATTTTAAACTGCATAACAATAAGCATTTTTCTTAAAATGTAGTTTAAGATGATACTTTTTATTAATCAGGTATTCTTGGACTTGAGAAAAAATTGACTGCCAATGTAAAATTAACCATCATGTAACTTTAAAATAATCATAATTACAAGATTTCGGTTTTTTTAGGAAATATAATATTGCATCACTTTTTAATGAACTAATTATCTTTCCTTTAGTGAAATTGATGTTAAAAATTTTTTACAAATGGTAATATGTTTTTATCTCATATATTTTAAACAATCAATTAAAATTTAATTGTTGGAAAAAATTCTTTACGCAACAATAATTACTGATTTAAATTTTATCGTTAGAAGAACGATTTAGAATAATTTTCGATGACTTGAATGACAACGTAATCTAGACAGCTGAAACACTGGAAGTTTTGAACTAATTTACATATTAAACACCAAGCGATAAAAACAACTTCGTTAAAACTCATTCCGTGAATAACGACGAAAACTTACCTAAACTCGGTCAGCTGAATGACATAATTTTCATTTCCCTCGGGGAAATGAAGGAAAATCTGGCAACAACCATAATCAAGTCTCTTGAAAATCGGGTAAAGAAATTTGAGTTGCAACACCTAATTTAGGCCAGATTTGGATACTAATTAGCTGGCACAGATGCTAATTTTCAAGAAAGGGTGAATCCATCATTCCTCGGGCTCATCCCTAATTGCTACTCTTACCCAGTAATCACGGAATTGAAGAACTTGAAATAACAAGTCCGAGCGGGGAAGTGAGCAAGTTCTTTAAAGTGAAATTGTTTAGGGTTAGTGAACATATTTTTGATTAATCTATTGTGTATTGACAATTATAATCATGTTAATTTGAAATTTGCTTGGAATAGTAAATATGAATCGTTCTCTTACATACTCCTTTTGTTATGAATATCGATCATTGCTTATTTTCAAAACGTTTGGGAATGCTATCAGACATCAGGTTCGCAATACAGATTTGAAATTCATACACTATTAAATGTTAAATACCTATTGATTGCAGGAATTTGATGTTTGCTGCTAGTGAAACGTGATAAAACATGATAAAATGTAAGTTAAGTATTTGCTTTTACATAGCTGGCAATTTGTTTATTTAGTCATGTGTACATATTATGAATGCATATGAATATAAAATAATTTTTCATTAAGTTTTGAACTTAGCAATTTAATTCACGAGGATAAAAAATCAATCACTTTTAATTCTTAATTTTAAAATATTGCTCTTAACATCAATTGAGAAAAAAGGAATAAAATATTTTTTGAATCGTACCTATAATCATAAGTAATTTTACATAATAAATCTAATTCAAAATTCATATTAAAGTAACTATAATTAATGAAAATTAATAATTTAACAACCATACGTAAATAAAGCATTATTTTGCTTTATATTTTTTATTCTTAATACGTCTGGTTAAAAGATGTTTTATTTACAAAAGGTATAAATTAATTATTATTTATAGATAATTATCCTTAAGAGACTAATCATTAACATCAGAAAGCTCCAAATCTAAAAAGAATCGGTTTTGTCTGCTGTTAACAAAGAATCAAATTTCGCTCGCTGGCTCTTATCAATTTGGTTTTAGCAACAATTCCCTGTCAACCCTTTTATTCTCTTCTTATTTTCTTCTTTCATTGTGTCTTACCTTTCCTTACACCTTCTTTGGTGTTCCTTTTTTTGTAACTTGGTGGTGAGGGAGGAATTTTTCATTTCTCTCGCAAACCCCTTTTTTTATTTTTTGTATGGGAGAAGGTTGGTCGTGACGTGGCATCCCGTGTATCTCAACCACCCCTAGAATTCCGGTCACGATGGCCTACTTAACTGTCTCGGTATCTTGAATACATATTCAGGAGTAAACAATACTTCTAACTATCGATTAGGGGATTCCAGAGCTGCGAGAGAAGAAAAGGGTGAAGAAGATAAACATATGGATGGATAGAGAAAAGAATGGATAGATAAAAAAAGATAGCACAGTAAGAGCAAATGAGAAAGCGAAAGGAAATATATACTTGCACCTGGGTATCCAAGATTTCCGTTTGCTCTTTTTATTTAGTTTTTCCCTCTGAGAAGAAGAGTAGGGATCTGCAGAAGGAAAGCAAGTCTCTATTTTCCCCTTACCCTGTAGTGTGATGGTTGACAGTAGTTTGTTTGCCGATATAACAGCGTCGGACGTACTGTGATGATGTTTGTTTATTCGTTGTCCCCATTGATTAAATAATCCCGAAAAGAGGAAAAAAATATTCAGGGAAATCTTGATGATATCCGCTTTCAATTTGCGTATCGGAAACCTATTTTCTCTCCGCTTGCGCAATCAATTTGCGGTGAAATGTGTCAATGGAAATTAAAATATACATGTCATTGTTTTTGAATTACCTCAGTGAAAAGAAAACTGCTTATTTTGAATGGCACATTTATATTATTTACCATCTTATTACATTTTTTTACAAAGAAAGTGATTTGATATTAATTTCTCATTTTCAAATTCAGTAATCAAAATATTAAACGGAAAATGTGAATTTTTACAATTTCGAAAATAAAACTTTAAATTATTTTGGAAAATAATTTTTGAAAAATGAATTATTTTTCCTTAAAAACATAAATTTATATAATTTAAAATAAAATCATATTAATCTATTTTATTCATTTCTATTATTTATTGTTTTCCATTAAAACATAAATTTTAATGATTTAAAATAAAATCATATTCATTTATTTTATTCTTTTCTATTATTTATTGCTTACAATAAAATTCTTTTAGTTTTATCAAGTACTAAATATTTTAAATGTGATTATTTTCTTTATTACATTTAAAGGCTTATTAATAAAATTTCAATTTGATGTTTATTTCGTGTTCTCAAATGTAAAAATCAGAAAATATTAAGTACAAAATTTAAGAATTATACGTAATAAATTATAAATGCTTTCCAAAGTAGTAATGAAAAACTAACTTGATTTTTATTCTTTGTATGATTCCTTTTAAACTTAAATACATTTATCAAATTTATGATTTTTATAAATT
Organism: Latrodectus geometricus; assembly: GCA_026290005.1. NCBI lineage: Eukaryota > Metazoa > Arthropoda > Arachnida > Araneae > Theridiidae > Latrodectus > Latrodectus geometricus. The sequence goes on along the minus strand of JAPDSC010009528.1, from coordinate 50,621 downwards.
GGTAAATATTTTTATTACATTTTTGTTCTGCTAAAACTTTCAATGAAATGTTTGCCTTTATATTCTTTACAAATATTGTTTGCAATTATATTGTTTGCAAATAATAAATGCCTCGTATTTCAGTTTTAATGGAATTCAATCATTAATTACTTTACTCATTCGAAATATTTAGACACTTCGATGAATTAGTATAGTTTTATACATTTTGCTATTATCTTATTTATCAGTTTTTATTGATAAAGAATGCATTTCTGTACAGAATTTTGTGTTAATCTTAGTTAAAAAGACAGAAAATGCAGCATTTCATTTAAGATTTAAATGTAAATCATATCAATTGATAACTTTAAAGTCAAAATCTATAATAAGTCAAAATTTCATAATTATATTCAATTATATTTTTAGTTATTATAATATATTATGTTAATGAATGAGAAGTACAAACTTAACTGCATCTAAACTTTTCAATTAATTCAACATACAACTAAAAAAAGTAAATGATTAAATAATTGATATTCGAGTTTTTGTTTACTTAAATAAAACATGTAAAATGATGTACAGAAAATTATAACCATAAAATTATTTCAAAATCTACATATATTTTATAAAAAAAATTTAATATTATCTTATTTCAAAAAATAATGCATAAAAACTTACTTGTCATCAAAAGACTTCCGAAAATCAACAAAAGTTGAACATTAAATAGTCAGTTTCATTTTCAAGATTTACAATTTCAAATTAAATTCTAATGGAATTTTCAACAAGATAGTGAAAATTATAAATATATTTATAATTGTTTTTATATTGCAAAATTTTTGCCTGATACTAAGTTAATGTCAGTATCCTATCCGTGTAAATGATAATTACATTTTTTTGCTTAAATACATCAAATGACAATCTTTAAAATTTCTGAAACTGGCTGTAATACATGTTACATTTTCTAAAACAATTTAGTTAAGAAAGAAGATTTGTGTAACAATAAAAAAATTATTATATAATATTTTTATTCTGTAACAGAAAATCTATATTATATTTGTGAAGATAATATTTTATCTTATTATATTTAAGTTGTTGAAAACAAATAAACATTTTTTTTGTGAAAAATTTAATTAATCTAAGAAATGTATTATATTCCCCACAATGATAAGTAGTACAATAGTATTTTCCTGCCTTAATTCAAGCCTGTGTTACATGAAGCAAAATATTATGTAAACATTAAGTGTTCATTTACTTCATCAAAAATCTTTTGTCATCTCAAAGTAAACGACATCTGAAATAATTCTCTATTCAAGCATGTGTTATATGATGACAAATTTAAGAGTACACTTGCTTCATCAGAAATCTTTTTTCATCTCAAAGTAAATGACATCTGAAAGAATTTTCTCCAATGGCTTTTGAGCATACCAGTTCAGTTTAGAAAAGAATACAAAATGGATATTAATGCGCACCTTGAAGTTTATGTACTATTGACACGACACACTATGAATAATTTATATAAAACAGACGGGTAAGTTGACTAGTTTATAAATATAGGGGTGAGCTCTCTGCCTTTCTAAAATAAACAGAAAATAAAACGAAATAATATAAAAACGAAACTATAGATACATTATGTTGTATGAATGATCGTCTCATTCATGCATTATTCATCCCCATTTGATCTGTCTGTACAGGAGGGTTCTCCATCCACTAAACTCTGCAAGGCAGTTTATCTCGAAGTTTTATATTCATTTTACTTCAAGAAGTCTACACAGTTCCTGATAGATAGACCGGTTATTGCGCTGTGAATAAAACTCGTAGATACCTTAGAACAAGTTCCACGGAACTATGTATTCGAGTTCATGCTCGACTTTAGAGCTGTTCCAGAAACAGTTTGCTTTCCTTGATGTGCGGCTTTAACCTCGAAATTTACTTCCTCATCATCATACCACATGTAAATTGTGAGATAAAGTTTCATGAAGATGGTTCGGAGTCAGTATATCCTTTCATATTTTTTTTATGTTGATATATTTTGAATACTTTAAGATCATGATATTTTAATGGAGAACATAATGATATTTGCATATTTTAATGTTATTTGTAATGAATGATGTAAAATGTAATGAATAGTTATGACATTTAATTATTTTACTACTAAATATAAAGTTTACTTATATTTAGAAATGCTATTTAATTCATATTTTTAAATTTACAATATTTCACTTTTTATAAGTATATAGTAATGTATTTACATAACGGCAATTAAAATTTCAAAATTAATTTAATAATCACTTTTCTTCAGCCTCTACAATGGCAAAACATTGTTCAAAACACTCCGTAAAGTTAATGTTTTACGTTTTGATTTCTTGATTATTTGCTGGCCGACAAAATTGCCGGAAATCCTGAAATAACGTAAATGTAGATATTTGTGTATATATATATATATATATATATATATATATATATATATATATATAT
>JAPDSC010009528.1:7632-48160 GCA_026290005.1 Latrodectus geometricus | reverse complement strand
TATATATATATATATATATATATATATATATATATATATATATATATGGAAGTCATCTTGAACATTTTCAATAAAACTGTAAGTCTAATACTTATGCATATATCTCTGAATATATTGAAATTAAATTCTTAAGAAAAATAGCATTTTATAGTAACTATAAAAATTTTTATATTAATAATAAATTTGAGAAAATAAATTTACATTAAGAGAGAAATAAATATGTATTAAAATACAGGACTTATATATAGTAAACTATCTTAAATAAAACTAATACATATATAAATTTTAAGAACAATGTAAATATACACTGAAAACAAATTAAATATTATTGGAAAAGTGGAAAAAATTGTTTATATCGCAATAAATATTTGAATAGATGTTTTAAGTAAAACACAATTATATTTTAATTATAAATACCACACTGAAACTCCTTCTCTCCGTTAAATTTTTTAATATTTTTACAATAAATAGATTCCTTCCAATTAATTATTCTGTTACATACTTTTATATCACATTTAAATAAAAATGATTTTAATAAATTTTTAAACAAACTTAGTATAAATATCAATACATATTTAAATATGTATAAACACCTTGTGATTTCCAGTTATTAGTTAATGGGAAAAATGAATTAAATCTGCGTAAATTATTAATTTTAATTTCCCAGTAAACTTTCTTTAATTTAAAACATTATTAACATTATATCATATAGGAAAAAATTATTGTAAATGCTAAAAACTTTTTACTAAATAGTTTTATAAACTTCGTAATAATAACATTGTATCGCTTTCTTTAATAAATTGCTTTTCTTCTGCAAATCAAAAATAAAATATTCAGATTTAACTGCAAGTTTTACGCATATTTCATTCATATTGTTTGTGCACCATTAATAACAGACTAATGAGTTTAGAAATTACGTTCCTTAGCCATATTTCTAATATGAATAATTCATGATGAATTGTCAACAAAGGATGTGTTCTAACAATGAGTTACTTTTCTCTTGTGATTATTAGATATGTGGGCTGATAAGATAGTATAATTAAGCAAATTATTTCGGTAATCATGTAGTAAAATTTGGAAGAAGGCAATCTACATTTAAGTGCAAAATATATTACACATCCTGTGGTTGCACACAAGTAATTTATATGCGTAGATGAAATTTTGAATTCTAACTTATACTTGTTATGATATATAGCACTTATTAAGCCCAAAATGAATGTTTTAAAAAATAGTTTAATGATGTTTGCCAAAAGTGTTTAATTCTATTTATTCTTTTAAAAATAAAATTCATTTCGAGTTCACAGAATTATGCTTAATATGCAATAAAATAAATTTCAAAGACTGCGTTTATTTTGGTGGATATGTAAATGGTATATTTAATTTATTAAAAATATTTAAGTTAGTAGAAAAATTTACTTTATTACATTGTAGTTTATCTTCGGCAATTACAATTTTTTTTCTTAAAAACATAAGTGCGAAATTTTTGTTTTTATTTTTCTTATTATCGGCATAGTCAGTGCGACATTATAATTTATGTACAGTTGTAATTATACTAATCTTATGTCCATATAATTATTTAAAATTTTAATGCATTGTTCTTATTCTCAATTGAATAATTGTAGAGCATTTTCTGATATTTATTGCTGCAACCGAGTAAAAATGTGATGAAGCAAATTGTATTGACAAATTCTGTTTTGGTGGAGATATTTCGAGTTTTTGCTTTTATTTTGCTTCTTATCATTCTATTTTTAAGTTAGGGTTAATTTGAATAGTTCGTACAGTTTGAAACACACATTACTATATTGGGATTAGATTCTAAAAACTGTTCAACCTTAGATATTTTGGTTAAGGAGTATCAAATACCTAAACCAAGATATCTGAGAACAATAATTGATAGGAATATACTCTAGATAATCTAAAGGCTGTTTGATAAAAATCTTATGGATTTTTTTGAAGCATACAATTTATAAGAGTTTTGAGTAGCATGCGTTTTATTTAATATTTAGTAGAATTTTTTCAAAAACTTATTTTAAATTACATTAGCATTCAAAAAAATTGTGTAAGAATACATAGTTAAATTTACAAGTATTATACATTTTTGTGGGAAAGGTTGTACTTCGTTAGAATAAAGGGCGAGAGAGAATTTCACGATTATCATGGATACACGTGGGACAGACATTTCATTTCTTGTTTTTCCACTAAACAAGGATTTCAATTTCGAATATGGCAAATTTCATTTGGTTCTCAATGCCGTCATATCAAATGCTTTCAAAAGTTTAAATTAGAACTCACAGTCCTAGCCAAGAAAACATAGCTATGGTTCGAGCTCAGTTTTTCGAGAGCGTGAGGTGTCTTTGACGAATTATAATGTATTATTTTAATTTAAATGACATAAAAACTCACTCAAATCTCTTCTCAAAACTGTTCAGCTTGATTCGTTCACAAAGCTTTGCTGAGGATAGGAATGCATAGCTAGAAAGAAAAAAATTCAATCAAAAATTTTTAAAAAAATTCATTTGCAGTGGTGTCGGAAAAATAAACATTGGACAACTAATAATCTGAAATCTTATGATCTTCCTTAACGTAATCGATCTATCTCAACCTGGTTACAAATATATACATTGTAAACATAAATACTTAGTTTTTTATATAATATTTTTAAATGTTATATCTCCGTATGAACCACTAAGCCATGCAATGAACTGAAATGATAGTACATAATAATAAGTGAAATACAAATAACAGAAAGGTTAAAGCATTATGCACAATTTCATATAGTCAGAACAATGCCTCTTTTGATTTAATAAAAAGTATAGCAAGCCATTTCACGGATGTTTGCTAAAATTCCTTATGAAGAATAGTTTTGTTGAATTAGAAATATATACATGATAACTTATAATTAGACATACATTTTTAATAGTACTTGAAAATTTTAACTGCCACAATAAAGTCTACTTCTAGGATCTGACCTGTGAATCTCTAATAACTTAATATTACAAATATGATATCTGTTTTCTAGCTTAACCTATATAATATGTTATTGTATTTTAGCACATTTCCAAGCTATTTTCTCTGTGAAGGCCAAATTCTTTGCTAAGTACGTGGAACTGTTCTAGTGTGATAGCAACAAACCCTTTTTATTTACACTGTTGAAAATATTTCAAATTTTTTTTTGCTTAAGAATTTTTCGAAATCCATGTCGGGGATTATCACACTTCTAATTGTTGCTTTACACAGTATAATATTTATTTTTAACTTAATTTTGAGTTTAAACAATAATTTCAGCTGTCGAATATTTCAATTAATAGCATGGATTTGACATTTAAATTCAGTACCTACATCATTAGATGTATTAATTTTCAGATCAAGCCAGACAAAATCATAAGAAACTTAGATTTAAAATTCTTACAACTCCAAATAGTTATAACCAAATGGTTTTTTAAACTTTTCGCATAATGATAACTATGTCATTAGCGTAAGTAAGTATTTGCATTTAGACATTATTTATAAAATATTTTAAATCAGTTTTAATTCGTGTTTAGCTTAATCTCTTTTTTTTTTGTCTCTAAGCATGGAAGAAAAGGAACTAATAGAAGAAATATGATAATAATTAGTTCTTATAAGTACATTTTGCTACAATTATACATTCTTAAAGCTGTAAAACTGCTTATAAAAATTTAAAGTTTAAATAATAAATTTTCTATGCATAAAAATGGAAGAAATGAGAAATAACTTTGCTTATTCAACAAGTATAACTTACATATAAAAATTTTGAAGATATATTAAGATATTGAATTGCCATAAAATAACACACGCATTCATTGTAATCTTTATTGAATATTCAACACATATCATGAAATTAATTCAGCATTATAATTCAAATATTGTTAATTAACTATAACTGCCATAATTGTATGGCTCTCATCACATATTTTACGTTTATATAGGAACACTTTAAGTTATAAGAACAAAATATTTGAAATCGTGTTAATTTATTAAATTACTTTCTTTCAAACTACAGATATTGATCTCTTAACACAAAATAATTGATTACAGGATTTTAAACTTTCCATACATGGAACAAATAACAAAATTAATTTAACATTGCTTAAATTTATGAATATTTAGTTATTATTTCCCTTAAAATATTTGAAGTTATTAATTGTTATTCCATACTGTTATGACACAGCACATTAAGGATTTAAGAGGAAAAATTTATTAATATAAATTTTTCCTCTTAAAATTTATTTTAATATATACGAGATTGTGTCTCTTGGAGATATTTTTATTCGATTGTAGGCCGTATTTATATGTCATAAAGAAGAAAACCTGAAAAATTACCCTACATTCCATTGATCTGTGTTCACGCAGAAAACTGAAACTTAACAGAAAGCATCTATTTTTCAATTACTTCTGTAGTCGAACTATGGGTCTTTCACTACGAAGACCATGGTCCCTCTACTAGATCAATACAAGCCTTCAGTACTGTAACATAATATACTCTTATAACTTAATTTAATGTGTTTATCAGGTTAAAATACTTATTTTTGTTAAAAAATATAGAATAATTTAACCATGAATGCAAATAAGTTTAAGAACTTTGGGAGCAAAATTTATGAGAATAAATTTTCGTTCTGGGAGAAAAGCTTGATATGAGAGACACCAATAAAATTTTACCGAACGCTCGTCACATTTATTTCACCTCGAATATAATTTGAAACGTGAAGTGGAAAAATTCCAAAGTCATGAAGAAAGACAATACCCTTTAGGTAATTTCGCTGCTACGAGTTTTATTAATAAAAAGAAGTGATCGATTTTGTCCTTACTGATTACAGTTGTAGAGAAGACAAAAAAGGGAAAAAATATGAGGGTCATGACCACATTACTGAAATATCTGCTGGTGAATTTCAGTTTGAGTTTTTTCATTTAAATTTCCTTCCTTCCTTTTAATGTTTTTTTTTCCTTCTATAACAATTCTTTTGATAAGATCTTGGTGTATTAAATCTCTACTTGAATGGCTAAAAAGGAAATAACTCCTGAAATTGGCAAAAATTCTTGATTTTATTTTATGTGAATTTTTCATAAGTTACATATTATTTAATCACGTTAATTTATTTTTATAGTTCTGTCAAAATTAAAAGTAAGTAATTCCCCGGAACAATTTAAACTCTGTGACAAGTAATCATAACTTATTAATTCAAGATAGAATAAAATATAAAAATTTATTATAGAATTCTATGCTTTTGCAAATATATATTCCATAACAGTAAAATTTTCCTCTTGATTTTGAATTAATTTTTATTAATTTAATTCTTGTGGAATCTTCTTTTTACGGTATATAAAATTATAACAAAAGTATCATTATACGTATTGAAAAATAATATGCTAATACAATGTATTTCTACAGTTACAACTACTAAACATGTAATAATTTTATATAAATTCAATTATTATGTTTTCTTAATTTTTAACTCATACCACATATTATTTGGCATACATTTTTAATATTTTTTTATTAATCATAATGTTATGTTATATAAGATGTGTGAATTCCTTTAAATAATGTTTAGGAATAAATTTATATTTATATAAATATTTTTCAGCATAATCCCTCATTTTTTATATTGTACATTGAAATTTTTTGAAATTATCTGCAAAAAAGTACAATTTTTAAATTAAGCAAAGAACTTACTTAAGATACATCTATAAAAAGATTTCATAAATTTAAATCATAACATAATTGGTAATTTATCAAAAAAAACCAATGTCTTTAATGTATTTAGTTTTAATTTTTGAAAAATGTTTTTTTTCCTTGATTTTTAATATTTTTCTTTATTTAATAAAATTTCAATAATTTTTTAATTTCATTATGTATTATAACTTCCTTACTTATAACATATTTTAATTAACATAAAAAAACTTGAAATTTTCATGTATATTTCAGTTTAATAATAATTTACCATTGTTCTTCCTTTGTAATTCATTATTTATTATTCTACTATTATTAATATTATATAATATGATGAGCATAAACGGCAAAGAAAGCAGGAAAGAAGTTTTTATAAATAATCACATTTAAGCAGCATAAAAAAATGTTTCTTAATTTTTCACTTCTATGTATATAAACTTTAATTAATATCAATAGACCCCTTAAGATACATAATATTCTTTTATCATTTTCGTTAAAAATGATTTAATTATCGAATTTTAAATACAAACACTGCATTTACGTGTTGTTTTAAAATAATGCGAGATAAAATAACAATTTAATAATAAAGATGTTGTTGTTAATAAACCTTCATGAACCAGATCTAGCTTTTGTAAGACTTGGTCCATGAGTCCATATATTCCAGCAAAGTCAACCAAAAAAGTGGAGATGATATTAGGTCCTTTAAATTAAAATTAGACATGGTCTGGGGAGGCTGAAGGATATTGATAAATGAAGAACAAATTATTTTGTCATAAGTAGAGGAAAATACTCCACCTTATTTATAGAAAATAACTTTAGACTACCGACACTTCATTGCTTATAAAAAAGTAATTCTGTTAAAGATCAAAAGTATTGTTTTAATTTATGGCATCGGATTATTCAAAAATCCAAATGATTAAGATACCAAAACGATCATCCTCATATTCATGATTAGTGCATCTCATCACAAGGAATGGGTTAGGCATAATTCATAATGCATTTGTTTTTCAAGCACATTTATTTCTATTTAAGTGGTCACCCTGTGGTGTCTCATATCTTATTTTAATCTATCCATTTTCTTCAAGGATATTAGATGGAGGAATATTTGTGTTACTTCATGTATAAGATAAAAATCTTACATACATACATACGTGCAGGTGAGCCCCTGATTGCACTTTACGGTTAAGAGGTTTGGAATACTCTTAATCAAGTTTTCATGATTTTGAACCACGATTAAACTAAGAGGTCTCATCTGATTTGCACACTCCTCTCTACACCTGAGCCGCACAGGCAGATTTTCACTTCACAGAATAACATTCCTAACCCACAGAGCTCCAGTAACTCAATGAGGGAAAATGTGGTCACCCTCTCAATCACTACATGTGGCAAATGTAACTTCACTTTTCTAATCTTAACGAGAAGCAGAGTGAAGCTACTAAACCCCTGAATCTTATGTAATAATTTTATATTATTATAATTTTAGAATAATTTTACTGTCATAATTTTACAATTGTTGTTACGTCTGGAATCAATCATAGTCATGATGGTGCAAAATGAATAATAATTTGTGTCGTTCTGCAAATACGTTTCACATGAAAAAGGATAACGAACACTGAAACTCGAACTTTTTAATCTGCCAGATCTACTTACCTGATTATCAAGATACAATGTAATGTGCTGAACATTTGGCATTTTTGTTAGTATTTTTGAAAAATCACAATGGCTTAAGTAAGTTATTCAAAAAGAACCATGAACCAAACTAAATAGTAATTAAACAAAAAAGTCAAATTTGTAGCAACTATATCTTGTTGATCTGCACATTTGATAAAACTAAAATTTTAATTAGTTGCGAAGAACATTGTTTTAACACTCGCACATAGTTCTATATAACAGTTCATGAATTTCAATAGAGTTGATTCCTTAATAATTATTAAGAAAAGCCATAATTCAAGCACCTATCGCCTACATCTAATCTTGTATGATAATTGTTGTGGTATATTCTTTAAACAGTTGATTTATTGAATGTAAATAGCACTCCTGACATTAGAATTCTAGACAGGTTATAGATTACAGATATAGACAGATAGTGTTGTTATTTTAGGCAAACAAATAATATTTTCCTCTCTTATCACTGTAAAGGAATCATATCTGATTTCACTTTAGTATAGAACAGAGCTTAAATGAACAATGTAATGAAATGATATGATAAAACGAATAGGTGATGTTTGAAATGTATACAACTGCAAAAATGTTCTTTTTGTTGCTGTAGCTCAAGATTGTGTATGAATATCTTACCCAAGTCATGCTCCCTGAAAAAAGGATTCAAATAGCTCGTGGCAGAAGGGACATGATAACTTACTTCACTTTGCAAATCAGTTTCTTGGTTCAGGAAACCTCCCAGATGGCGAAGGCGAACAGCCTCTTCATTTGTACTTGCAGACGATGGCGGCGGAGAAGCATTGCGTGAGCACCCCTTCGAACGCACAGTCACGCACGCGTTCCCAGCGTGTGCGTGTGTTATTCCTACGCCCCGATTGGAATTCTAGTTTTCTCCGATGAAATTTCATGCGCGGGTTGAATTCGATTTTGGTTGCCTCCCTACCATTTTGCTAGGAGTGTGGGATGGTTTGTAATTTGAATGTTCGTTTTGAGCCAGTTTTCTCTTTCATTTTCTTCTCAGCTTACTCAGAAAGGGTTGGATTTTGGAAAGAAATGTTGTCAACGCGAATTTTAACTATTCAGCTCAGTGTTAGTATAATAATTATAGCTTCTCACTAGTTTTATGTGATAGTAAATGCATTATTTTGGATTGCTATAACGGTTTATATCAGTGTTTCTCAACCTTTTAGTATTCACGGCCTAATTTTCAATCATAATTTTCATCGCCCCCCCCTTCCCACCGCATACAATAAAATAAATACAATAATAATGTATTTTGAGTATTTTGGCGCTAAAACTACACTACAACCTTAATTTTAAATTTTACAAATTACCAAGAATACCGAAATTTATTGACATTTTGCAACACCGATCCTCAGCATTGAAAAAACAAGAATCCTATGCTTTTTTATTGCTCTTGCGTCCCGCCATGTCGAGCAATCTCACGGTTTCGATTTGCCTGGAATTTGTCTGGTCAGCAAAAAATTAAGCTAGGAGCGTGCGCAGATGTGAACAAATGTTTTCTCATAGGGAGAAGGAGAAAGTTCTATGACGCAAATTTCAATTCCAGACAATCTCAATCAAGTCGATCCTTCTATCGCTATTGAATCTATTCTGAATGTATATATTATATATATTTTCGTGTAATTGCAATTTACCGTATTAAATATTCACGGCAGCAGACTTATGCAAAATCATGGATAATTTTTTAAGCGGGCATAAGCGAGCATTAGACGATAAGCAAGCATCAATAAGTACACAGAGGAGCGTGGTTCCGAAAATAAAATCAAGAAAATATTCTCAAGAATACTTAAATTTTGGGTTCACTAGTACTGAAGTAAATGAAGAAGAAAGGCCTCTGTGTATCATTTGCTCAAAAATGTTGGCGGTAGACAGCATGAAACCTAATAAACTTAAACGACATTTGGAAACGCTTCATAGTGAGTACGTAAACGAACCCAGAGAATTCTTCGAATTAAAATTAAAATCATATGAAAAGCAAAATTCATTGTTTAAAAAAACTTTGTCTGTGAATGAAAAAGCTTTAATTGCCTCTTACAAAGTTTCATATAAAATAGCCAGATGTAAAAAGCCTCACACCATTGGTGAAGACCTTATTTTGCCAGCCACGATTGATATTGTAGAAATTATGTTTGGAGATAATTTTGCAAAACAAATGCAGTCTATACCTCTTTCAAATGATACTGTTGCCCGTCGAATTCCTGATATAGCTGAAGATGTAGAGTGTCAGCATTTGTCGAAGTTGAGTTACAAATTGTTTTCAATACAACTCGATGAGGCAACAGATAGTAATAAAGATGCTTATTTCATTGCCTATGTTAGATTTTGTGATGATTTGTCAGTAGTAGAAGAATTACTTTTCTGCAAACCAATAGAACTCAAAGCAACAGCACTCGCTTTATTTGCTATCTTAAATGATTTTATGAAAGAGGCAAACATAGAATGGAAAAATTGCGTCGGAATATGCACGGATGGTGCTCGTTCTATGTCAGGAAGATTCCAAAGTATTCAAGCACTTGTGAAACAAAATTCGCCACAGTGTGTCTGGACACATTGCATGATCCACAGAGAAGTTTTGGCTTCCAAAGAAATGAGTCCTGGTTTGAATATTGTATTAACTACGGTTGTAACCGTAGTAAATTATATAAAAATGAGACCCCTGAAATCAAGAATCTTTTCTGCACTTTGTAAAGACATGGGTGCAGTACATTCAGCGTTACTATTTTATTGCGAGGCAAGATGGTTATCACGAGGGAAAATTTTGCAACGTGTTTATGAATTAAGAGAAGTAATCGCCGTTTTCCTAGAAGAGGAAAACTGACCGGAAGCTGAGAATTTTCGCGATAATTTATTTGTGTTGAAATTGAGCTACATGGTCGACATATTCGAGAAATTAAATAACTTGAATACTCAACTGCAAGGAGCAAATATACATATATTGGATACGAGTGATAAAGTTAATGCTTTTTGTTGGAAATCGGAATTGTGGAGCAGATATTTTAAGCAAAAAAACTTAACAATGTTTGCAAATTTGAAGGATTGTATTAAAACTTACAAGGCTGAAGAACAACATGTAAAAGTTGTTTTTTTAACCATTGAAAATCATTTAGCAATGCTAGCAAAGAATTTTAAAAAGTACTTTCTTGCTGACGACAAACTGATATCAAGTTACAATTGGGTGAGGGATCCATTTCAAAATACTCCCGAAGGACTTTCAATCGAAGAGGAAGAAACCTTCATAGACATCACGGCAAGTCGCGAAACCAAAAGACAATTTAGTAATAAATCACTCTTTGAATTTTGGGCAGGAGTGGATGATGAGTTTTCTGCACTAAAAACAAGGGCATTTCGCATTCTACTACCATTTTCAACATCTTACCTTTGTGAAACTGGATTTTCTGCGGTGGCTTCTTTGAAGACAAAATATAGATCTCAGCTAAATATAGAAAAAGAACTGAGAGTGTCTATTTCTAATATTAAACCCTCCTTCTAAAAACTTTGCTCTGAAAGACAGGCCCAAGGAAGTCACTAATAATTATTAAATTCGTTTTTAATTTAGTAAGTTGTTTTAATTTAATAAGTTAATTATTAAATATGTCGAAATGTATTTTGTTTTGTATGTGTGTGTGTTCTTTCCTTTCAGTCACTCAATCAAATTTTTTAAATAACATTTTCTCTTGGATATGCTCGCCCTCCCCATTAGTGTGTTCGCTCCCCCCTAGGGGGGCGCGCCCCACAGGTTGAGAATCACGGGTTTATATAGTTATAATTTAACTTTATTTTAACTGCTGCTGTGAAATGATTATTTTATGCTTAAGATTTAAATAAAAGTTTAAAAAAATTAATTAATTAAAACAAATGCTAATTAAACTTTATTGGTGGAATGCTACGTATGGATTCAAAGAAATTTGGGTGACTTACCTTTAAACAAAATTTTATTTGTTGAAATTAAGTAAATTCAATAATTTTTAAGCTATGTATTTGAAAAAATTAAAAAAAAAATAGTTTCGTTCAAAAATTGAAATAATTAGAAACGAGCCAAAAGAAACATTTATAATTATTGATAATGTAGAAAACTGAAAACACAAAGCACAATTGTAACTCTTTTTTAAAACAAATATACAAAGTTACTAGGAAATATCTGCTTTTTTTTTCCTTTTTTATTATTAATAGAATAACATATTTAAATTAAAGATATGGTTGTTTAGATTTGACTAGAAATTTTTACTATTGATTTCATCGAACTTTCAAATACAAAAATGCCCACTTCATGGCAGAAAAAATATGCAAACGATTCGTTTCATACCATAAATTGGAAAATATGTTAGATACTTTAAAAAATTCTAATTTTTTACAATTTCTTTCTATGACTAATTTCTAGGACTTCAAAAGTTTCCCGGTGGTATATAATCTGCATTGAGTTCCAAAAGTATGAAGACAAAAAATTTCTTAAAATGGCAAATGCAGACTTTAAAAGAAAGACATCCAAACTGCAGAAATAAATTATCTTTATTTAATAATATTCAAGCTATAGGATGGTATTTATAAACATAAATCAAATAAATATATGAAAAATCATATCATCCAAGAAACCTTTCACATCGTAAAAGTAACCTTAAAATCTGTCGGACAAATCTTAAAAAATTAAAAGAAATTGTTATACTACTAACCTTCTTTGTATAAATATATTGAACTATAAGTTATAATATTTTACTTCACTCTTCACAGAATTAAAACTGTATGTTAAAAAAAATGTTTTCTCTGAAGGTAAATATATAATTATATATTAATTTTATTCATGAGGTTAAATTATTCAGAGATCTAAACGAAAATAAGGATTATCAATAAATGGCAAAAATCAACACTTTTCCATACTTAGATGGTAAATGGCAACGTTTGTTTAGTCATTAATACAGCTTCAGTTTCCAATAAATTCATTTACTCTTCTCTGTACACATCATTAGAAGAGAATGTATCATTACGTATGAAAATTTGCTTTTTTTCCTTTTTTAAGTGTCAAATGTTTTATTGAAAAACACTCTTATAACTCTCTTACACACTTTACTTATTTTTATGTATAAAAAATAAATTCTTAAAGGCAATTTTTGATTTATGTTTTTCTGAAAAATTATGCTCATTAAAATACTTCCCCAAAGTATACTAGGTCAGTCCCTGAATATTTGAAATTGCATGTAGAAGATCTGTTAACTTTGAAAGTTTGAGATAAATTTATAATTATCTGTTCAGATGATTCACTTATAAAAGAGTAATATAATAACTAAAAAAAAAATTAATTGTAAGTGAAATTGGAACACTGATTGCAAGTTTTGGGACATTTTCTAAGACTTATTTATAGATCAGACAACATGAATTCATTCTAATTTTTTTTACTCCTTTCAATTTATGAAATGTTAAAAAAATTGCTTCAATTAGAAATCAAAATGAAATGTAATAGTATATATTTGGTCGAATAATGTATTCTTATTAATATATTTTGTTAATTATATCAAAATTTTAAAAGACAAATATGAAAAATAATAATTTCAACTTAGAATACATTAGCTTTGTGCTTAACTTAAAAAATAAAATTAATGTATATATATAAATTTAGTAATAATTTTTTTGTTAATTCTAATACATCATTTTAAAAAAATATCATTTTATTGCAAAAATTACTTCCTTGTTGACACTCATTTAAATATTTCTCATATTTAATGCTATGTATTATGCATGTCTTTAAATTGAATTGTGTTTCATTCATTATGATTTTGCAATAAAATTTCCAAAATGTTTACATTTAGAAAAATATTTATGTATGTGCAATATAGTACTTTTTATTTTAATGAAATATTAATCCCTAATATTTAAAAACTGATACATAATACAATAATACAAACTTTCTAAACAAACAGAAACCAATACAATGATATTAAAGTAAATTATAAAATATCTTCAGTAATAATATTTTCCCTCTTAATAGAACTACCTAAAAATATTTTGCCTTCAAATTTCCTTGTCATTTTTTGCGAAAATTTTCTTTTTGGTGGCACCGCATATTTCATTTTACTTATAAGCATAATGCATATTGCTCTGTAACCATGTTACATTTTTATATAGAAAATGTATTTTTTAATTTTAAAAATAGTTTTTTCAATTACATGGTCCAATAACTCCGGTATTCATGAGACCTATATCAAAGTATAAAATGAATTATATATTTTTGATACAAAGTTTAAAAAAGTATGTTGTGTAAAATTTTTGAAATTGAAAGATGATACTCCATTTAAACTATTTTAGCAAACTTGAATAATGATTCAAGAGTTCAAATATTTTTTTTTTCAAATTCTATTTTCATCTAAATAGGAAGCAAGGATGTATAATTTTCTTTTGAAATATTTGGGAATTTTAATCTTTATATTTTACAGTATATATATATATATTACAAAGAAAGTGATGGTTATAAAGATATCCAATCTCTACACACTAAATTCTTCAATAAACTACTTTTTTTATATTTTTCTTGAATTTCACTCTATCTGAAAAAATAAGCAGTGAAATAAAAATGATAATAAAATGAAAACAATTTATTGAAACACAATGAAATTTTCAATCATTGATGAATAGGGAAAGAAACAGTGATGGAAAAAATAGCTCAAGTGAAACTATTTTATGAACAGCAATTATTTTTCCAATAAGTGGAATAAAAAATAATGAATCAAATGATAAGTTATAAGTATTTATCAGTTGAATGTGTTACAACATCGACTGGAGATTCAGGCTCAATAGTGAGAATACATGTTTGCAAGCAGCAATGTCGTTTTCATGGATCTGTGCCTATTCTCAAAAAATCTTTGTTCTCAAATCATTAATGTTTCTGGGAGGATTGAATAAAGCAGAAAGACCTCTCCCGAACAAGTTACATATGCTCAAGTCAAATGAACGTGATGTCCTTGCCATTTTAAGCAGTGTTTTACGTTCCACGTAATAGTTGACAGCTTGAGCTCTTTCTATTCAAACCTTATAATCCCTAAACATGGCATGAAAACCCATGGCCGATTGCATTCTGATAAGTAATTACTGTCACTGAACAAAAAAAAAAGATTTCCAGATGGTTTTAACCGCTGACTGATATTCCTGTTTAAACCATGACATCAATACGATTATTGTTGTGTCTTTGAGTGCTATTAAAAGTTTGAGATCGAGTTCCTCGGATTCTCCAATTCCACATCCGTCGGGAGCCTTTGCTTATGCATAATAGGGACTAATCGAAGCTCAATATATGAGCTCGTTGTTGTAGTGTCCACGGATGTGATCTCGAACCCATAGTAATCAATTCTACGAGACGATGTCAATATCATATAAACTGATGACCACTTGGAATACATGATTTTCATGCTGCCCTCTACAAAAATTTGTCAGGATAATACTAATCCTGATGACGCAACAATGTTTGAAAGAAGTTAATTGCTTAAATTCATTCAATAGCTCCTAGCTTGCTGAAATAGATAATAACGGTCGTCATTGTAGCTCTAAAATTTCTACTACTTAATCTTTGTGATACTGAAACTTCATTTTGACTGTGGTTTCGCAAGCAGTTTAGGATTGAATGATTAATATTTAAGGCACGGTCAATCTCTAACGATGATTTCCAGAATGGACTCTTCTGATTGAATATCAAAACAAGTTTTCACTCAAATTCCTTATACGACTCATTTTCAGAAGTTTGGAATAAAGAAATAAAATCAAACAAACGTAACACTAAACCAAAGAATGAAATGACAAATGTTGGAATGAGGTGATTTTTAAATAACATCTCATTTACCGCACTATGTGGGGTTACGCAAATATTTTAGTATGGAACTGCTTAGCATATCATTACATATGCAAATTTCATTGCTGTAACCTAACTTCTTCTCGAGTTATTTTTCTAATTTTACTCTTTATTGTTTATTTTTAATGACAGAATGCAAACGCTTTAATAAATACATATCCTTTTTATAGATAAATAAACATTCATGATCTTTGTATACATGTAAAGAATAGTATATTATTAAAAAAATGATCAAATTAAATGAAAATGAATGGAAACAAACTAAATAGTTTTGTAAGGACGAACTTACGTTTGTTTGTTTGTTTGTCTGCAATGTATTTATGGTTGCTTATTTTTAAATTTGGAAGCTACTAAATTACGATTTTTTTTTTATTTCAATCAATGTAAATTATCAGAGTTGACACTTTACATTGAATCAAATCAAAAAATTTTTTGCATTTTAACGTTTCACCAATGAAGACAGATTACCAGTATGACTAAAAGAAATTTTACTTTCCTTAATTATCTTTGGTGGACAATGGGTCTTTGTCTTGGTTAGGTATAGTACCATTTACCAACCAGTCACGAAAACAACGTCTACAACAACGATGTCACTAGACATCATGAATAACCATATCTTCTTTAAACACAGTAATAAACAAAACAATTTCTCATCAAAATCTTATTATATTCATAAAATAATGGAAATTTTATTATTAACCACTTTAAAAGTAATTTTAAAATTTCATGGGTTTCTTAGAATTTAATTAAGAGAACCAAGGAAAATAATGTATGATCTTCCTTTTCTTCACCGAAATTAAGTTTATAACAAAAATGGACCCAAGCAATGTATAGTTTATAAATTGTTTGGAGTTTTAAATTTGTGTATAGTTTATATCTAAATAATAAAACTGAGGTGAAAACTCAAACAAAAATAACAATTTATATGATTATAAGAGATAAAAAAAACACGTTAGCGGTAATCAATTAAACTGCAGAAATCGGAGGGGGAAAAAAACCCACCATTTCATAAATATGTCTTGAGGGAAATTATAAAAATAAAAACGAGGTAAAAAAAAAAAATTCGTTTTAAAAAAAGATGATGACGGGATCAAAAATTTCATAAGAAAAATAATTCAATTATTTCTTTTCCTTATAAACTATTTTCAGCTTAAGAACTGAACAAATTTACTGCATTTAAAGGAAAAAATAGAACTTTAGAACTTTTCACTTGGTGTAGTATTGTGTAGTACTTTTCACTTTGTGTGTAGTTTCACAAATGATCCAGGCCTTTAAGGATTATGAGGAGGAAAATTGTAATTAGATAGATAAAAAGCTTCTTACAAGATCGTGCTGTATAATTTCACATTTAAAGTTGAAAATACAAAATGTAATATATAATTTTTAATAATATATATGTTCCCATATTCATTAAATAATTGAAAGAATAAAGTGTAAGTTCTCATGTATTGTAAAATAAATAGGAGAATATATTAACTACGTGCATATTTCCATTAAGAAAAATGAGTATTTATAGTTATTAAAATCAAAATTAAACATATAAATTCAAACTCTCCGGTTATTTTTTTAATCTAAGCTTATTTCTCAAAGAACATGCTTTTTAGTTTATTTTTATTTAAAATAAACTAGAAACCATGTTCATTTTTTAATATATTTGATAACATGTTTGTGTCATCAAATAATAAGGTGTTACAAATTGTAAAGAATTTAGCTTTTGAATCACATATATTCAATTACTTGAGCAGTAACAGATGGTTTTGCAGGAATAGGAGTATGGTTCAATCCTCCATCGAATTTAAATAGTATTGAACCCTGCTTACACATTCAAACAAGTAGAATAAAATAATAATTAATATCTATAGTAATTAGATATATAAGTTCATATAAATTTATTTGGTTTAAGTTTTTAACTTAGCAAAAAAGTAGTATTAAAATAAAATTATTATCATTCCAATTTTTTCATTTGAGAACATTGCCTTCTTAAATAATTAATTAGATGTATAATGAATTATTCCTTTACTGTTCTAGATCATAATAATGTAATCACATAAAATTATTGAATATATTAAATATTTTTTAATATGGAAAAAAATATTATAAAATATGTTTCTTTAAGTATTTTTAAAATACTGACTATAAGTATTGATAGTAAAATTGAAATAGTATTTATCATAAATTAATTTTAATTAATAAAATGCAAATTAAAGATGTTTTAATTATTTTTCAAGGGAAAGTTGCGCAGAAAATTTCTATTTATTAAATAATTAGAAATGAAATTTAAAAACAAATATTTAAAGAAAATGTACAGGTGCCCAATGTTCGATTTTTCCTTTTAAAATTTTTTTGATTGAAGGAGAGTACTTATAATGATAAAGAAAACTAACATATTGCATGATTTAAATAACTGTTTAATTTTATCAGCATTTACTTGAAATACAGAAGTTTTCATGAGATAACTTCATTCGTTTCAAAATTTTACATTTTAAATTTAATAACAAAATTCATTTGATAATGAATAATGTTTTTATGAATTGTAATCCTGATAGGCTTAAAGAATTAATAATAAAAACTAAATGAATAGAAAAGATAGAGAGCATGTATATACATTTGCAAAATAGGCTAATGATATTTAAATTATACCTTTCAAAATGTTTAAAAACTTCAGTGAAATATCTCCCATTATATTGAGATAATTTTTATTTTGTATACATTTATTTAAATAAATGAAAGATTTGTTGGCTCGAAAGGGAGTTGCAAAATGAGTAAACAAACCAACCATGCTTTTAGTCAAAATATTCTTATGTTTAATCACAATTTCCTATTTATCAAATCCATGAAAAATGTCCATGTTTTTCTGAGATCAAAAGACTGAAAAATCAAAATTTGAGTATTTAATTATAGTATTGCTATTAATTTAAGTGACCAAAAATACTTTCTATGAAAAGGATTACTCTGACATGAAATTTTGAGCATTAAGTTATTAAAATTGTGAATACAATTTGGAAAAAAAAAATTAAATCTTCTAATATTCGTATATTGCTTGTGTAAAATAATTGCAATAACAATAAATAATAAATTTAAACTGTATGGTTTAAACATAATTAAGAGAAATTGAAGAGTATCAATTATTTACCAAAGAATATGAATAAAATGAAACTTTATGAAATCTCAATAAATTAGTCTAAGAATTCAGATTTGAATCTAAAAATTCAAATTACTACTGAAATCATTAGAAATACTACATTCTAGTGCTAATTTCTTTCTTTGCTTTTGGTTTTGGAATCTTTAATTGAATGTACTTTATTTTTATCCAATTAATAAAACATTTTGGTTTTAAAACTTGGAATTTATTTAGGTAAAAGTCTATTTCTTGATGCAATATTGTATTAGTTAGCAAAAAATAAGATGGAGAATTACTAACACCTCTTGCATAATAAAGTTAAAAATCACACACGCACATATACAATTTCAACATCACTATGTTGGTGAGTAGAATTTTGCAAACAAAAGATTCAAATATTAAATATTTCAAGCCATAGCTGGAGCAAATATTGACTAATGGAATAATGAAATCTTATTATAATGCAATTCTGAGAATTTCCATGTCTTTATAAATTACAAGAGTGACATAAATTATATTTTTCTTCAACCTCTATATATATTTAAAGGTTAACTTTAATAGGGTAGGAAAAATTAAAAAAATTATTAAATTAAAAACTTTTAACAAGTGATCAATTATGTTGTCCAATATGAATCAGATTATTACACAAAATAATTTGCTAAACAACAATGTTAGTGGGTTCTAGTAATATTTCTTAAGTATTTGATATGTTTTTTTTAGTATAGATAGTAAATGAATAATTATATTATCATAAATTTTCTATCTTAAACTTTTTCAGTACTCCAATATCTAATGAAGAATATTTTGCAAAATATTATGGTATCTGATTTCACCCATACTTAATACTTTAAACTCCAGGTCTAACCTTAATGTACAAACGATTTATAGTAGTATGACAACTAAACAAAATAAATGTTTTTAAATTATTCTAATTGAAGTTAACTTTCTTTATAAATGTTTTTGAAACAATATTTTCCTAGATACTCCAGCACTATCTAACCTATAGCTTTGATTTTGCAACCCTTACATTTGTTTGCTTTGTGATAAATGACAACAAAAACAAAATCGTCTAAGGGAATGTTAGTCGTGTAAATACTTGAACTTCTTTCCCTATTTCAATAGCTACCCCTTTCATGCCAACTTTCTCGCCACTTTCCTAACAGTCCATTCTTTTCCCATGTGTTACGAGGTAGTAAATTTACAGCCCCTCATAAAATCTTCCAACTCTTCCAATGCTGGCGACATCAAAAGATAAGCCAACTCCCTTTTTCACGCGGCAGTGCTATTTAGAGCCATTCTTCAGCAAAATCCAATAGCCGCAATCGTAAAATACCCTTTTACCTGTGGTGTGTTATATTGCATTTCTATCGAAAGTCTATAGTTTGCGGCTCGTATAAATGGCGTGTGCTTCTTTTATTTCTGTTTTTCCTTTTTCTTACTTTTCGTGACGTTTTCTCAGTTCCCTTGGAAACTTTTTATAATGGAAGTAAAGCAACATCTAGAAGACATTCATCGCCAATAAACTGTATGACTTTTGGGGAACATAAATGACATGAAAAATAAAAATTAACACCTGACCTCTTTTCTTCTTTCCAGTTTCGCTTATATTTCTCGGTTATAAATCTTATTCTTTAACTCTTATTGGGAAAATGTATACATGCAATAGTATAATTTATCAATTTTACTGATAAAACTATATTTCAAAATACAATTTAAATGTACTTTATTTCTTTTAATCATTACGAATATATATAAAATATGATTTATTACTGCATGCGAAAAATTTTATGTACCGAAATTTATGTATGATAATTTTATATTTGATCTAAATTTCAAATATTATTAAAATCGAAGCTTCAATGTAATTTCCTGGTAATTCCAATTTGAGTAACATTCGAGCAAATTGAATTACTTGAAATGAATGTGATAGCCTCGCATATAATTAACCCTTTTCTGTACAAAGCATAGAGCAAATGTAATTTTCTGAATACTTAAAGGAAAATAATAACTTATAAAAACTTATTTATTTTGACACCATGATCTTGTGTCACTCTATCTCTTTAGCAGAATAAAAATTATGAATGTTAAATAATGTAATTGTTTGAATGATCAATTGGCTAAAAATGGTTCATAACACTAGAGAAAAGTCAGTGGATAACTATAGATAATATAATTTATAGAAAAGTTTATAAGTCACTAAAATTAGTCCCAAATATAAAATATTTGTAACAAGTATTTAATTATTTAAATTTCATGTTGAAAATTTTTAAACTAATCTCAAATCTAAAGTATGATATTGTCATACAAAGCTATACTTCTGTACATAGATTGTAGCTAATACTTAAATAAACTAATAAAGCTACTTAAATAGATTAATTTATTAACTAATTGTTCCTTCATTATCAATGCATCTCGTTTGAATTGCATGATCTTGATCTTTCAGAAGTAAAATGTCATCATTTTTAGCTATTTTCTTTGTCATGCGATATTAATGAAATAATTTAAAACGTGCATATTGTTTTATTATAATTGGGGGACATATATGAAGAAAAATATAAAATTTAATTTACTCATCTTACATCAGCATTTCTCATTCCTTGAGGAATGAATATTGTAATCATTAAATTGTGTATTTATTTCAGTGTGACTGAGATACCTATCATAAGAAATATAGGCGAAAATACGCATACAGTTTGTGAGCAATGATAAATAATATAATATTTAAATAATGGTTTAATTTTTTTAATAAATAAATTTAATTAAAGCAGATATTTAAAATGTAATACTAGTATTGTGGGGAAATCTATCAATTAATCATGATTACAAACCTATGATTCTGTTGTTGTCAGATCCCAATTTGCCAGCAGAACTAAACGGAAATCATGACTCCAAAAACTTTGGGCAATATCCATTGTGAACCATATCGATATCCATTATCATAAACGTAAAGTTGAAGCGTTCTACAATTTAAAAGAATATTTACTATTAACCATAATAAAATTATAATTAACATTATAATCTACTTAACTAGATTAGTTTATATTAAAATGTACTCATCCAGATTAATTTATAGTTTTATTTGACTAACATTTCGTTTAAATTGTTTACTTTCGAATCAATGGGAATAAAATGTCATCAATTTTTAACAATAATAATTTTCTATACTCTCGAACGTTAATGAAATAATTTTATTCATGCAAATATGATGGGAATTAACAGAAGTAATCCACTTTCTCTTGGTGATCTAGTGTCTCTCGTTAGCAGCGGAATGAACATTATGATTGCTAAATTATGTAGCTGTATGTGATTGAGCGATCAATTTCGGAAAAGCTTCGTAATAGTAGCGAGCGTCCTATGAACAATTATAGATAATATAATTTAGCGAGGAACTGTTTGATAAGGCACGACAGCTCTTTTCGAGAGACGTTTCAACGGGGGCGCGCAATTCATGAATATTGATTAGGAACAAAGCCATCTACTGAGTTAAGAATAATAAGATGCAAATAGTAGCACATTCCGTAAGAGTGCCGGAGAAAGAAATAAGCGAGGAGGAAAAAGGAAACAGACATGAATTCTCAAAAAGCAATAGGAAGAAGATGATTTAAGGGATGAGTTGATGATTGTCGCAATCACCCCTCGAAGCGTTGCCAACTTCTCTTAGCAAATAATACCATGAATATGTAATGGTTCAAGTAATATCTCTTATCGCTAAAATGATTGCTCTAAATAGAAGTGACGGGATGAATAATAATTCATTAAATATTGAAAAGAATTATGCTTGTCATAAAATTCACAGTGCATTTGAGGAAAAGTTTGAGCAAAGTATGGTTTCAGACAAATATCTTCATATTTGCCTGTAAATAGTTTGATAGCTGTGATAGAATGTTAAGATATTTATATGCTAAAATATGTGATTAAAACTTACATATAGTTTATTTATCATATATACTTTATTTATCAACTAATTTGCTTAGATGAATTATTAATAACATATAATTTATTACATATATTTAATATTTACATATAAAATATTATAATTTATTCACATTCATCGTGTTCTGTAAATAATAATGAAATATAAAAGTCCCTTTTCAGTGAATTGTGAGATGATATTCATAAAGTCATGATATTATCATATTTGATCTATAAATTGCTTCAAAATAAAAACAATGTAAAAGTGATTTTCTACTGCGTTATACAGAATTATATCGAAACTTACAAATTTTCTACCTAAAAATGTATTCATGTGCATTATTTTTTTTTCTTAATTTACTTACTATCACCATGCGTGTATGTATCATAGAACCACTCTTATAATGTTTTGAGACGCAAAGATACTTGGAAAATTTAACTATGATTTGACTTCAAAATGAAAAGAAAATTAATTATAATTTTAACTTTTGGGTTTTTTTTTTTTTTTTTTTTTTTTTGTGCATTTTCATACTTTGGAATTTTTCCCTCAAATTACTATTTTGTGCTGTTCATTTTACAAATTAAATCTGAATAATTTCATACTCGAATTAATATTTATTTTGCATCTTCTTTAGAATTTTAAAACGTATTTCAGCATCAAATTCTGATAGAGTACTTTTACACTTTATGATTATGACATTTTAAATTGTAAAGGTATTATTAAGTTCAAAAAGATGCTCAGTTTATATTTTTATAAGTGCTCAATAAAATTTTAATAGAAAGTATTTAAGTAAAATCCACGATTGTGATTTACTGTTTTTGGAAATCTTAAAATGAATCTAAGCGATATATGTTAATAAAACGAAAACACAACTCATTGTGGAAATTCAGTAAAATCCTAATTTCAATTTTTATATTAACTTGGGATTTTTAAAAGCCAAATAACGACTAAACTTTTTTTTTTATTTTATTTTATTTTATTATTTTTTTTTAAATATCTGTTTAAGATGTTTTTAATGCATGAAGATTTAAAACTATTGATTGTTTTTTAAAAGGAATTTCCAAATATGACGGTTTTATATCAAGAAAGATTAATATAACATATTTATTCTTTAATTTATTTGTTGTTCGTAGTATTTTGTCTTTGCAACATTATTTTAAATATTTTCATCTCATTACATTTCATATTATTCTAAAGTTATTTTGAAAAACATCAAAAAAATATCTAAAACAATTTTATAAATTTTCAAGTACTTAAGTGAAATACATAAACAGGAAAAATAAAGAAGAAAAATTTGAAGAGTAATTAAAACAACGAAACTCAAAATAAATTCTTAGAAACCACAAAGAAGATAATGTTTTTTATAAGAAAAAAAGAAAACTAATGTTTTTTTATATCAAAGTATCACAGTAAAATCTAAAAAATATACTGAGCAAAAAATTTAAACAAATAAATAAAACGCTTTTGATTCTGAGAAAAACTAAAAGAAAGGAACTTCTTAAGTTTTAATTCGTACTTTTAGGGAGTGAAGTATAAATAATATTGTGTTTGTAGAAAACAATTTAAAATATTAAAAGAATGAAGCGGTTGAATATTTTCTCTCACCGATGTTTCTTTGCTTGAAACAACTCAAATTTTTAAAAAAATAAATTTTTAGCTTAGATAGAACTTGAAAAGTAATTAGATTTTTGTGACTTTATTCAGAATAAAAATATTTAATGTGAGATTTATTTTGAAGCAAAGCAGTAAATGATAAAATAAAAATCCCTAATTAATCTAGAACTTAATAAATGTTATCTTTGAAACTAAGAATCTAAAATTAAGTTACATGAAAGTTAGTGCAAACGATACATTGTTTTATAGACAGGAAACAAGAATTACGGAAATTAATTTCATAGAAAATAAATTTATTTTGCTGCTGAATGTAAGATCCATTGTACTTAAATTATATATTATTTTCATAGTTCACTTATGTTAATGGGACTTTTTTATAAGAATAGGTTTAATACTTGTTACAAAATGAAAATATAATAGTTATGGTTAATTCCTATCAAAAAATCAATTGTTTTTAAAATTTAAAAAAATATAATTTATTATATGTATTATAAATATGCAAGAGGTTGTTCAGCTAAATTATGTGCTCTATGATAAATTTAAAAGAATAATTTGTTTTTGGTATGAATATCTTTTAATACACAAATTTCTTTTAATTTGAATCAGTGTTTTTACCTACATCTTTAAAATGAGTGTTTTTCCAGATAACTTAAGTAAGAATAATTTGAATTTTAGTTTAACAATATGTGTGCAATGATGTTAAATGTTATTCATGATGCACGATTAATAAATTTATTAAAATTTATGGAGAATATGTTTTAATTTAAATGAATGAAACAATGATGATGCGAATCATCAAAGCGTATACATTTTGATGGGGCAACTTGTTTTTCAACTTCTGAATGTATTCTCTTTTAAATTACACAGGAACAGTAAAAATTATCAGAAAATATTCTTAATAAGCTGCATTTGGGAATAGAAGCTACTTTTTTTTTTATTTATTTATACTTGCGAATGCAATAACTACGAGATGGCTTATATAATATGCATCTGCCATGACTTTTTCCACAAGAATGATAAGCCAACTGGGTCTTACAAAGTTATAGAGCAAAATTCATCTAGAATTTGTGGAATAGCTTTAAAATTATTGTTTGCATTTGAGGACAATCTTTTGTTTTAAAGTATTTTTTTATTTAAGTCAATGAAGAAACGAATTATTCATTAAATCTACGTAAATTATTACTCATTACAAGCCATGTCGTACTCCTCCACTTATGAAAATATTTTCAATAAGTGTGATGTTTCAATGAATTTATGTACTATTAGGGTAAGATAAGAGGTAAAATATTACTTCTTATTTTATACAATATGCAATACCATTTTTAAAGTTTCATGGCTTAATGTATTTAATATACCTATTGTACATTAAATACATTAAGCATGAATAAATACATTAAGCATTAATTGATTAATTTATTTAATGTATTTCATGGCTTAATGTATTTAGTGTAAGAAATTTGTCTTAATAATATCTTTTTATTTCATTGAAAAACACCCGTAATTAATGAAGAAATTATTTTATTGAATTTTAAATTATACTCACTTTAAAATTTTTATAAGCAAATGATAAAAGTTGATAGTGTAGAATTAGCAACAGATATGAACGATTCTCTTACAATAAAAACTCCATTGCCAAAAATATCGTAAATATTATTGCCAAAATGTTTTGCATTTTCACCTCCGTTGTAAAAATATTTGTTTGGCTTTTATTAATCTATTTAGACTTTTTAAAAGTTGGGAATTTAAATTAAACTTATTTCATAGTATTTACGTTTACCTTAAAGCAACTGAATTCTATATAAATATAAATTTACATAAAGAAAAAATTTACATAAATACATACTATATAAATATAATTTACATATAAATATAAATTTACAATATAAATTTCCTCAACAAATTCGAAACAAATATCATTACCAAAATATTTTGCGTTTTTAATTTTCATTGTAAGAATAGTTGCATATTTGAATTTTATTGATCTATTTGAACTTTTTAAAAGTTTTAAAATTAAATTAAACCTATTTTGTTGTATTTATGTTTATTTATTAATGTAACTTGACTCAAGCAAGTAGGGAGAAATAATTTTATTTCTAGAAATTTAAAAACCAGATTTGGAAATTTTCAGTGTAAATTAATTCAAATTTTATTTTCAAAGCTATTATAATCTTTTGACTATTTACTTAATTTATTCAAATTCCAGCTCATCTTCTGAATTGCCTTGAACATAGCAATTTCGTTACTGACTATGATTATCTTAGGAATTTGAAAGGGAGAATTGATTTTTCCATTAGCATGACTTTTTATTCCCTTTCTTTTTATGCCATCTTGAGAGCAAGCTGCAGAATGAACTAAAAGGGGAGGAATAAAACAGTTTTCAAGATTAAGAAGAATGATAAAAAAAAAAGAAGAAAAAAAAACATACTGCGTAGATGAAGTAGAAGAAAAAGGAGAACCGAAGGGAAAAGTATATAAAAAAGTACTACTAGAAATAACTCTTTCATCTAGAAATGCAATCGTTGATTGTCATGGAATCACATAAATTATAACTCTCCGTGTCATTATAACGCCTAATGCCGTGTATGCTCTTTTGAAAAAATATTGTTTGATATATAATTTATAAATCTATATTCACTGATATTTTAGCCTTTGAAACAATTACTAACTTTATGTACAAAATTTTTTCAAACTTAATGAAGAAATTTAATGAATTTTTTACTTGCTAAAGGATTTTTCTTTAATGATTTTCTACAGTATTTTGCCATTAAATTCATAGAAATAAGTATACCATTGTTGAAACTATACCAAACAGGCATTATTTTCTTATAATGTGACTGATTTTTTAGACAACAGATTTTACCATCATTTATAATTTGTCAAAAATATTTCAAGTCTACTAAACAGGAAAAAAAAGAAACTAAATGTCATATTGCAATATCTACGTAAATTTGAAAGTAAAGATAAATAACATTTTTTGGTATTATATAACAAATAAAAAAAAACATTACAAAGGTATTTTAAGTAGTTTCTTTCGTATTTCACTTACTTTTTTTTGAACAAATTAAAACTAATAGAATTACAAACTTTCATGTGTATACAAAAATTTAAATGTTTTATTTTTATATCTGTAAATGATACATAATACTGCCTCAGTTGAATTATTTATTGATTTTATAATTCGAAGTAATTAATGATGAGTTTATTACAATTAATTATGGTTATCAAAAGAATATTTATCGACATTTCAATATTGAACATTTTTATAAATTCAAATAAATAATTTTATAGGTTATTCCTTAATTATATAGTCATTATATACTGTTTAAGAGCAATATAAATGCATATTATTTTTTAAATACTTTTATATAAATATATAAAAGTGCAAGTTTTAATGCTATAAGTGCTATTAATATTATATAGCATTATCATCACAATGTAATTACAATGAATTAAGGGATACTATATAATGGTAATTAAAAAATAAGTTTTTATTGTTTGTTCTTTTGATGCTTTTAATGTTGAATTATCACATAACTTAAAAAAGTACAAAAACATATTTGTACTGTTTTTTATTTGTCAGCATTATTATTTGTTTGTTGTAACTGTACAGAAGGGCATTATTTATCTTTAGGTGATTGATCCGCAGTATAATATTAAAAATTTATTTTAATTGCTTTCTTAATAATTTATTATGATAAATTTCATTGCATATTAAGTAATTTGCAATGAATTTGTTAAAATGAATTAACGATAATTGAAAGGGAATGTTTAGTTTCATATTATTTTTATTTGTTAACAATTAGATATGAAATGAAAGTTATATAAATATTTTAATGACAACTACATTGTAAGCTACT
This sequence comes from Latrodectus geometricus, assembly GCA_026290005.1. Lineage (NCBI taxonomy): Eukaryota > Metazoa > Arthropoda > Arachnida > Araneae > Theridiidae > Latrodectus > Latrodectus geometricus. Next base: position 20,455 of record JAPDSC010009528.1, on the reverse strand, counting down.
TTTAAAATATATATCACTTTATAGTGTATGATATATCAATATTATACGATTATATGACTACAATAATATTATTAAGGTATAGTTTTAATTCTAATTAATAGAAATACATGATCATAGTAATATTTAATTATCTATTATTTTTATGATTCGAAGTAATTTATGAATTAGTTGTAGTTATCTATACATCAATAAAAAAGGTAAAATCTTTTTAAGCAAAAATTTCTTGAACAACCTTTGAAAGGTAAATAATTACATTTATTTAGCTATCAAAAGAGTTTAATTATGGTAGATTTAATTATTGCTGCAAAGGTATTTTATTGATTTGATTAATCCATTGTTTAATTAATTTTGGAAAGATTTGTCGAAATCTATTTATGAGATAATTAATGGAATATGATACTCATATTTTAGTATAATTCGAATACATAAAATAAAATCTGTATAAAATTATATAATAATAATATATAAGTAAATTACTATTTTTTTTTTTTTTTTTTTTTTTTTTTTTTTTTTTACCTTAAAATAAAATACATTTCCTTTCCCATTTATTATTTAATTTTTCTTTATATTTTTATTCAGACTAATTTACTAATATTTCTTTCTAATAATGATTGGAATTGTATATTTACGCAATTTTATCATAATTTTAAAAAATACTGGAAATGGAGGAATTTACAGAGAATTCCTCTATTTAATGAATATTTATAATTTAAAAAAACGCACTTTTTATACATCATTTAAAATTTAATTATTCATTATTTCTATGTTTAAAATTAATTTATGATGATTTTCTTGAAAGTAACTTTTTGCCAGAACTGTACACTATTATTAATATTTTTAAACTGTTTTCGCATTAAATAATTACATAAATAAAAGGGGTTTATATATACATAATTACAAGTGATAAGTAAATTAATGAGTATTTTTATTTTTAAAATACATACATATAAGTTACATTTATTATTTAATTTATCCTTATTTCTCTAATTCATAAGAATTGATGAATTAATTAAAATTAATTTATAGTATTTAAGGTAACGAATGATTGATTTTTGTAGTTAAATAATTACTTAAATGAAGAATATAATTTTATGTAATTTTATAATCTATTAATTATCGATATGTGACAGAATTATGGAGATTTCAAAATTACAAGATGTTTTAAACGTGCATTTCTCACTAGGAAATCAGCATCAAACAACTATTTAATTTGGTGTCGGTCATGCAAAGTCTTATGGAAAATGGTCTGAAGCACCAGCTTGGTGAACCATGTATATCATGCGAAATTTCTGTACCATTGCGTCATCTGGGTGACCTTCACCCCCTGGTACTTTGACAGCAATCGAGCACTGATCTCCGAAACATAAATTGAACGGCTCAAAGGGATCCGCAATGGCCGGTGAGCAATAAGAGCTTCTGTGACACAGGATCCCTCTAATCAATCATTCGGAAATGACACAAGATGTTGAAGCAACGCCAAGGGAAGTGGGTGAGTAGTAGCGGGCGAGAAAGCTGGGACGTTCGAAATGAGAGATAATGACAGCCCTAGAAAGAGGAGTCAAAGCAACCCTTTTGCGACACAATAAATGAATCGATCTTTGCTTTGCAAATGCTTTCCTTTTACCCTGCCAACTGGTCAGCAGAGGTACTATGGACAGGTTTATGTCAAAAAGTCATGGACGAAATATCCATCATGGTTAGTGAACACGGAAATGGAAGTTCTACGCTTCTAGAATATTTCTAGGTGAAACATTATGAGTGCAAAGGACAATCCTAGAAATAAATTTCGTCAGACTATATCACAATTTATCAGTTATAGCTTCGTTATTTGTATTTCTGTATGTGTTCTTGATAAATAAAATGTATGCTATGAAAGTTAAATTCCATAATTATTAAAATAATAGCCTGATTATAATATTTTCTAGTTTTAAAGCATCTAAAATATCAGGTAAAACAGTATAAGCAATGTAACAGAATTAAAGGTTTTTAAAATGATAAAATTCACGGAATGCAAAGAATAATATAAACATGAGTTAGGCACACAACCTGTTTTACATAGCTTAAGCTGTAGACATTTTGGTTATCCATTCGTTTGGAGGAAACTATTTTAAGAAGTTGTGTAGATCTCAGTAAAATTTAATGCTAAAAAATTTAAAATAAATGAAAACTGTATACTACTTTTTATTTAAAAAATTTAGTAATATTTAATTGCTGCTTTTATTGGCATATTTAAAGCATATTATTTATAATATTTTAGTTTAGATATTGAAGTTTATATTAATATTTTAAATATATTATAACAAATATTATATAATAATCCCTATATAATTCATAAAAACTACAATATATACAATCTAAATATATCATATATTGTATACCACATGAAACGTATTTGTAAAATATTATAATATATGAGTTAAAATAATTGTTAATATTTTTTATAATTGCATTAGTTATTATTTGTTAAGGTTACATGCATTACTAAGTTCATAAAATTATATGCATAATTAGAGTATTATAGCATATATATTAAAGTAAGATAGTTATTTTTTATAATTGAATTCGTTATTATTTGCTATTAAAGATTATATAATTAATTATTATTATAAAAAGCATGGAGGTTTCTTAACATTTAAAATGAATAAATAAATAAGTAATATTACCTGTTGAAATTCAAATCACAATTTTCCTTTAATATAATCATTTTATTTCCCTTTCTTACTCTTCAACAAATGCTGCTATAAAATGTTTTTCAGTTTTACTACTTCATTAATATTTTTAACTGAATGAAACTTGAAATTTTATCGTATAAACTTCAGTTAAATATACAAAAAATATTAGAAATATGAAAGCTATTAAAAATTTTATTATATGATATGTAGTTAATTACTCAAAAATTCTATAAGCTATATGAATGTTATCAAAAATTAATTGTGATTTTTATTTACTAGCTTAGTAGAATCAAAACTAAATATGAAAGATGAAGTAAAAGTTAGTGTGTAATCTTCACTTTATAGTAAAAAAGTCAATAATAAATGAAATGTAAATTTTAATAATATTTACTTAATAATTTAAACAAATCTGGAATAGTTAGGCACTGTTGTACAGCTACAGAATTATAGCATTGTTCAAATAAAACAGTGAAATCTAGTCTTTGGGACAATATTCATATTTATACTTTATTAAATACATAACAAGTATCATAAAATAATTGTGAAAATCTAAGTAATCTTAAACATGACTGTTACTTATTATCTTAATATAAATGATTTGAAACTAATTTTCAATAAAAAAAAATAAATTACTTTCTATATGAAAAATATTTACATTATAAAAATAATAACTTAAATATACTTCATGGAAAAAGTTTCAACATAACTATTATTCCGTATAATGGAGGAAAAATATTGTCAGAAAAAGAAATAATAAAAGAGAGCTGTGTGTGGGTGTGTGCAAGAAAAAAATCTTGCTGCAAATACAAACCACGGTTTTATAGATTATTCTATTTCTTCTTTTATATCTAGAATTAGGAATCCTAACACTATAGTAGCTTTGTTTGCTCTCATTACCCTCTGAACAACAGAAACTACATAAAGGTAAAACAAAGAAGATAGGCAAAGAGAAGATAAAAGATATTCTTTCAGCGGCAATCTTATATTGTCTTCTTCTTTGTTTCTTTTTTATCTTGCTCCCGCTATAAGCCACATTGCTACGGTGTTGATTCTCCCATTATCCCACTTCATATGCCATGTCTGCGAAGAAAATCAGATATGACCTTCATTACCCAATAGGAGATAAGATATTGATTCACTCTAGGTGTTTTTTTTTCTGTTTCTTTCATACCTTATTGGATACATTTCTCAACAAATTGTACTGTTTAACCGCAATCTGTTGCTTTTGCAGAAATAGGACATGCCGAAATTTCTAATTAAATGTCTTTAGATATGTAATGCTACAGAAAGTGTAAGTGTTGTTAATCTTAGCGTTAAAAAGCACTTAGAAACCTACATAAATTTCTAAGATATTCAAATTATAATTGATGCCCTGAAAAACAAAATAAAAAGACTAATTAGAAAATTGTTGCATGTATCTATATTACCATAATATAAAAAATGTTATATATTTATTATTAAAAGTAATAAAGAGAAATAAAAAATTAATATCGAAGCATATGCTATATCAATAATTTTTTTCATACAATTTTTCTCTTATTTTATAATACGCAAAGGCCAAATGAAGAAATAGGTTTTCGGGTTGTGGGAAGAAGTGCTATATTAAAATATGCTTAAGCAAAAAATGATGGGAAAAAGAAAATTTGGATATTTTGTGTGTATATGTAGACTTGAATATGTGATAAACAAGTTACAATTGCTGATAGAATTCACTTTTCAATAAGACGCTCTTGATTGAAAGCTTTAGAAGTCGTATTAAGGGTTTTATATCAATGCTTGTGTTCATCAAGCAAAATATTCTATTCTTTTATGTATTACTTTTAATCATTTAAGCATTTCTTCTAGAATATATCAGTTGAATTTCTTGTGCGGAAGATAATTTCCACCTTATTCCCACACTCTGAGGTAACTTCATAAAAAATCTAACAAAGTAAGCTCTAATGACTATATGGCCAGTGGCCTATTGAATTCCGTTGAGAGTTTTGAAGTGTTGTAGGGTCAATTAGTTACATCTTAATGAAACTAACACTGATCCTGTGTATCTCCAGAGAAGCAACGAAATATTGAATTACATCTACTATTTATTTTATCTATTTTACTTTATAATTGATAATTTAAGAAAAACAAATATGACCCTATCACTATTACCATATAAACTCATTAAGTGAGTTCTAAAAAAATAATAAAAATGACGTTTACGAAAATTTAGAAATACTAAACAAGTTTTCACACTTAAAAATTAAAGAATATTATACTCACCTATTAAAAATCGAATCATCATGATTTATATATATATATATATATATATATATATGTTATAAATGTATACATGAAAATTTGAATTAGTAAGAAGCTAGCTTTATTTATATTAGTTTGGGGAAAAAGAAATCCATTATTTTTACGTGAACTTTATGTAACTTCTTTTGGATTCCCTTTGTAAAAAGGTTTAAAACAGCTTTCATGTGGATTCTTAGGTCTTGCGCGTTACGATTGCTTACATGCAATTAACTTCGATCATTTTTTATATTTCATAGACATTTTCGAGGATGCTGTATCCACATGCGAGGTGCATCTCTAACATCAAAAATACCCGAACGGAATCGACGAAACAAAAACTGTACGTAACTGGTTGTTACAGTCTTATATAGGAGTATAAACACCTTTCACAATTTTAGCCACCCGGCTATCTATTTCGTCGTTACAAGAGAAAAACGAAAATGTATCGAACTTTCTGTTTGTTATCTTCCATTTTTAAAACCTTGTACTCGTAACTGAATAAATCAAACAAAAAACCGCAAGAGGAAATTTTAGTGTCTAATGTCACATTTCCAACGAGCATAAATCTGAAATTGTTTGATAGATACCTCACGAGATATCGATCACTACAGATGTCTATCGAAAAAATAATGGATTACTTTTTCCCCAAACTAATATATGCATTGTAGTTATGTAACAGAACATTTAAGTAAAAAATTATTTTTATGTTCCTATAAATTAATATTTTTAAAATTTTTGGAGGTAAGTTGTATGAAAAACTTATTCTTTTTAAGATTTTATAATTTTTTAATTTTCTGTTGACTTTTATTTTGTCATTCGAATTTTCAGACGAAATTTAAATTGCATAGTTATGTGTTTTCATATCCTGTTTTTAATAACAAAAGTCTTAAATGAATTACAGTAAAATGTGTATTTTAAAAATATAAAATTTAGATATTTTATGTATAATTTTCAATGTTTCATAAAATTTAACAGTCCAAATTATATAATATTTGTCTCAATTGAATAAATTATTTTTTAACCAACCTAAAGTTTTATGCACTCTATTTATATATTGAATACTGCTTGAATTCAAATTCAAGGAAATTTTTCTCAATTCTAAGGCTGACTAAATCAATTAAATTTATATATTGGTATGCTTATTTTTCACATTTTAAATACATTCAATAAACAACTAAAGATGACCTCATTTGTAATGGTTCGAAACTGAAAATAAAAAGTAACCAATAGAATTTTATAGATCGAAATGACGTCATTGGCTGCTATTGATCTTCATATATTTTTCTACTTCTGTTCAACCCATTCTTCCTATGAATTTTTTTTTTCCTAGTTTCCTTTTCTTCCACATTCTTTTGTCTACTTTGGGCTATTTTTTTTTTAGTTTGTGTATTTATTCTTCTAAATAGGAGAGTTGCTTAATTTCACTTAAGGTGGCTAAGTGAAATATGGGATTAAGATTGTTATCTATTTATGGAATCAAATAGAATTAAGATTAAGGAAGTTACCAAAGAAAATACCGCATATTTTTATTTAAAGTTACGTAGTTCTATGTGGAAAATTTAGCGATTTAAGTTAATTTTCAGACATTAATATTATAATGTGTTTTAAAATCTCGATAAAATATGTTATTTACATTTTCCTACCGTTTTTCCAATTATTTTATAATTGAAAACAAATATTTAATTGACTAATTCTTGAAGTATTCTACTTTCTACATTTGTTAAAAATTTTATTTATTTGATTTTTCTTAGCAAATTTTGTTTTATAATTTTCTTATCTCGTAAAATATTTATCTGTATACTTCATGTTTTAAAGTTTAATAAATAAATTAATGCGCATGGTTTTTAAATTTATGGCAGAAATTTTTTACCCTAATAAACTGCATAAATACTATTTTCCAAACAACTGTTAAAATTACTTTATTAAGAAAATCGTTTTACTCAATTTGTATCAATGTTTTCATTTCTTCCACCATATGCTTTTGATTTTCATACAAATGAAATATTGTTAGAAAATTACAATTATTTATTCTTAATGCAGCTAAAATATTTTAATTAAAGTAATTGCATTCATTTTTAAAAAATAAAAAACAATTTTTTTTTCACTTCCTCAAAAATATTTTTAAAGAAATGAAATTCCACTGATATTATACAATTAAATATTTTAAATTTTATAAGAATTATATTTTATCAAATGCAAAGCAAATTAAATTTTATAAACTCTAAATTATAACTAATTAAAAACTTCCTAATTGGCAAAAAATATTTTAATTGTTGTATTCATTTTTAAAATATAAATCAATATTTCATTCCAAAGCATTCTTCAAAAATTTTAATATTATGTATTAAATGAAAGAGAAATTATTGGTATTTAGATCTACACAACTAGAAAAGTTTTATTTACAATTAATTATTCTAATAAAAGGAAAATCATAAAAATGTAGAATATATAGCAAAATAAACGAATTGTAAGACATATGTTGTATTTGCTTTTAACTCAGTCCACTTTTTGTACGCATTCTTATAAAAGCTTTACATTCCAAGAAAAAACTGTAATTCTTAAACTGTACAATACAAAGCAAATACAGCTTGCATGACTTCTAAAATCAACTTGGATCTAATATGTTAATTTGAGAGTCAGTCTATAAAACGTACTTTATTCCATGATCTCCAATGTCTTTGGCGTATTGACATGGCATACCCACCAATGTCTTTCTCGTATAGACATGCTAACTATTTGTTCCCACTAAGTTTCTGAAGTTTGAAATAAACGACCAATCAGAATCGAGTATTAGGGTTGGAGGCAAGATCTTCGCTGAAAGGGGTGGAGACATTAACTTATGTATTTTTTCAATATGTTTTGTTTATTAATATTAGAAAATATTTTTATAAATATGATGATTCTTGAATAATATAGGAACTATATGCGCAATTTATGAGCATTTATTTGCTAAAATTTTTTAGATGAAATTGCATCTGACAAGTAAAAACTTGCAATGGGTAGAAACTTATTTTGTCTTTGAAAATTAGAATTATTTAATTGAATCTCTGTAGTATTGCATCTTAGAATAAACTTCCTAATTAATTTGCGTACGTAGGTGTAGTTTGTGTCTGGTTTCTTTACAAATAAGGTGATTTCATAATGAGTTTTAGAATTTGGCTTCTCTTAATTTTAAGTTTAAAATGTTATCAATACTCATTTTTCATATGCAGGAATAAGATAAGTAAATAAGGAAATATTATAAACTTAAATGGAATGAAGTGAATATAAAATTTATAAGCTGTGTATAGAAATATTTTAAAATTCATTATGTGTGTTTTATTTTTTAATTAATATGTAAGTTTGAGGTTATTTCCATCAGAGATATAATTGTTTTGGAACCATGTGCTTTTCGAATAATTTACGGATATATAATGTCAAATATTTCTGCTTCTAATTTATATACTAAGATATAATTCAGTTATTTTAGTAGAATAAATGAAAAAAATTATTAAAAAAAAATTACCATTTATATGAATAAATGATAAAATAATAAATAATTATTTTTAAGTCATAAAATATATATTTTCAAAGATTAGAGATTTTTTATATAAAAGCAATTATAATAATTACCAAAAATATGCAACAGAAAGCAAAAAAGGACTTGAATTCTAAGAAAAATTGTAGTCATATTAATTTTATAACCTAATAAGTAACTATAAATCACTGGTATTTAGATGATTTATCGATGAAAGGAAAAGATTTTTTAATTGAAAAATTATATTTCACCATAATTATTTCTATAATCCTTAAAATCTGCTGTGCAAAAATTTTGAATCTTGAAAACTTTAAAATAATTTTTAGTAATAATATTTTAGTATAATTTTAGTAATATTTTATAATTTTAGTAATATAATTTTAGTATATTTTAGTAATAATTTTTTAATATTTTAAAAAAATAAGAAAGTTATTTAAACTCAAACAACTTAAGGAAATCCTTATTATTTAAATCCACATGACTTCACATGGGTTTTAATAAATGCTGCATATCAACAAAAAAATGTCAATAAAATTTAAAATGTGTTATACAAATGATTAAAATGTTATGAGTTCTAAAGTAAAATCTCAGTATTTTAAATTTTATAGTTTAAAAGGAAATATAAATCTTTGGTATTTAATAGCCACAACTTCGTAAATATGTTTTATTATCCAAGCTTTATTTCACTGAGATAATTGCGAAAATTCCTAAAAAGCACAATCATTAAAATGAAATGCATGGCTAAATACTTTTCTTCCCAAAGTCACCAATAAAATAAGAATTATGTGTCACACTTTTGTAGTCTTTGCTCTTCCAGCAAGAAAAACCACCTCCAGAAATGTTAAAACAAAAAAAGCGATTCAGCTTCCTCCTATAAGCTGAATTCAAAAGAAAAAAATGTCACTGGAGAGTAAGGGCATGGAGGAATGCCATCAATTGGAAGGGTGGGAACTTTAGGATTAATGTCACAAGAAGCGAGGGCGTCGATTGGATTCCGGAGGCAATGAGATCCCTCTTCAGCCACGTAATAAAATTCACGAAGCAAGCCAAAAGAGAGTCATTTATTAGTTTTTGGCGTGAATTTTTTTTTTTTTTTTTACAGTTTATTTTATACTCATTTCAGTACCACGATGTGAACAATTACTTCTGCCATGCTTCAAGTGAAATAAAAGAAAAGAAAAATTGGCGACTGACTGTCAATATTCTTAATGTGTACGAATCACCAGAATGTTCGAGTGCTACTCTGTAGCTGAGAAACGAAAGGAAGTATTGTATGCACCATTGCACATGGACAGAGCTGTGGTGATTATTGTGGTTGCATCAATGAGGTGGAAAAAGTTTTTTCTATTTCTTTTATTTATCCTTGGACATGTTAAAAATTAAAAAAAAAGAAGAAGAAAAAAAAAAAAAAGAAAAGATATACATTGTCACGTGTGTTAGCATTTAGTTTTGAAATTGAACATTATAGAAGAAACTAATTGCCGCAACAGAGAATATTTATATTTAACTTACATTGAACAATTTATATTTCATTTAATAAATTATGTTCATGAAATGTATTAAAACAGTAGAATATAGAAATATTTTTGAATTTCCTCTTTCAAAAAATCTTAATTTACTATAGACTTTTGTTTATTTAGTTCATGCCTCATCATATGTAAAACTTCTATTCAACCAATAAAATATTAATATCTTATGATTCTCTATAATACTGTTGAAAGGATAAAACTGAAAATATAAATATATAAATACGTCAGCCTAATTGTAATCATTACGATTGCATTTAAACTTATTAAATTGATCGTTTCTCACGTGATAAACAATAATTCCCAAATGACATAAATTTTAATATTATGGTAAATATCCAAAATCTTAATTCATCGGCACAATAGCCACGTTAGGCCAAGGGCTGCAATAATCATATCTGTTTTCGTGACTGAGGGCCATGGGGCTCGAAGCATATGTCCTGGTTAGTTGCTCAGCTGAACACTAATCCTTCGGTGTTTAGTTCCCAAGCATGCTTGATATTATATAACTTTATCGTCCTTATGAATGGTTGAAAGGCTGGGTTGATCCTGCCCAGCCGGCTGATAGAACTTGGGACATGTGATTTGGGTGCGCGAAACGCCATCATCACTACACAAATGAGCTTCATGACAAATTTGTATATACGTTTCAAAACCACACAGTTCAGACTTCAATTTTAAAGTATTATAAAAGAAGAAAATTTTTCTAACAGAAAATCTAAGCGGAAAAAAAGTAATACTTTTTAATTATTACCTGATACCATACCTAATATGCAATAGTTTAATATACGTGAGGAATCCCAAGAAAATTAAATTTACTACATATATGTATTATTTATAAATTTTAAGACAAGCATTTCAAGTTCAAGCATTTTAAGTTCAAGCATTTCAGCTTTAAAGCTTTTTTCTAAAGAAAAAGCAATATAAAAAACACATTTCCAGGAAGAAAACTAAAAAAATTGCTTTCCTTAAGCATTGAAGCTATCTTAGTACCTAATATCATACATAATATCATGAGGATGATACCAATAAAAACTGTTGTTATTACATATGATTGCAATGTAATCTAATAATGTCTATATGCATGTTAAACAACATGTTAACGTAAGGAAGTTTGTACTTGTCCATGATTATTCACTTTGAGGTAATTTATTTCAAAATGGTTTTATACTTAATTATGTTATGTAAAATACTGCTTAATCCGAATATATTATTTCTTTCTAAAAATATTCATATTATGCATAAGAAACGCAAATCTTGTTGTTGTATCCATTCAAGTGCTTACAGCGACTCTATGTCTTAATATGCTTTCTTTTATAATGACTTTACTTGTTTCAGGTTACTTGGATTAGAAGACGAGACTTCCATGTATTGACTGTTGCTACGCAAACGTATACTGCAGACAATCGCTTCGGTGCTGTGAATATGGAGCGCTCGGACGACTGGATGCTGCAAATTAAGCTGGCTCAGCTCGCCGATGAAGGGCTTTACGAGTGCCAAGTGAACACACATCCCTTGATAAGCTTCTTCGTGACTCTAACTGTTCTAGGTGAAGTATCTTTCCTTTCTGAATTTGAATATCAGATTATATTTGCAGTTATTATATTACTATGATCTGGTTGGATAGGGTGTTTGATCTCGTTATCGAATAGTGAGTTCCAATCATAAACAGACATTCGTGTTCTCAAAGTGTGGCTGTGGCATGTTAAATCTGTCAGGGTCGTAATTTAGTACCTGTGAAAGGATACCTGTAAAGGTGCTATGCTAAGTCTAGGTACCTGCTTTTAAATTGCAAAGATCCAACCATTTTCAGGATAACGATGGTACAGCTGCTGAGTGCCACGCTATATAAGTTGCCCTCACTATCACCCCTAGTATTTTGAAACGTGGAGGTCAAATATAACCTCAAGTACATAAAAATCCAACAGAATTAGTCAGTCATTGGATTATAATGTGCTAAGAACGTACAACATATAAAATACATTTTAATCAGGACTTTGGAACAAGAACTTGAGGCCGACCCACTTTTAGATGAGTTTACAGCCTAGAAATGATTTTATCATTTAAGGAGTGATAGAAAACTATGGCCAAAAATAAAGATGCATGGAGGAAAATTTTTGAAAAGGACAGTAGCATCCAAGGTTGCCATGCCAGTAAAGGAAGAAGATGATATATTAATCTCTTCAATAAGTCAAAGTTTGTGGCTTTATACTGGTATTCTCTCTCTCTCTATCGAAATTGATATATACTTCATTATCTTGGCAACAGATGAATTTTCAAAGGCTATTCTCCTGGTAGACGAAATTTTCAATTTGCGTATTTCTTAAGAATATGCATAATTTAAAAATGGTTTCTAAATAAAAATACTATGATTAAGCTGATTGGGCATACTCTCTAAGAATTACCTAATTATTTATCTTTATAAATGAAAATAATTATTATAAATATTAAATCAAAATATTTGTTCCTGAAAATTTTAGGCCTGGGAAAATTGGGACAGTTATTTTAAGTGATAAAAATTTAATTAATTTATTGAAGAGGTTTTATATAAGTTTATTGTAAATAGGAAAGAAAAATGCAGACAATTGCTTAACACACAGTAAATATTTTGACACTTTGTCGTTCTATGTGAGATATATATTTAGTGAATTAAGTTTAAAAAAAGTTAAAGTTTTAAAAAAAGTTAAAATTTTCAAAAAAAAAAAAAAATTCAAAAATGGATGTGAATTTTTATGAAAAAAATTGTTAAAGTGTTAACTGAAATTGGGTTCACTCTGAACTCTTGAAGCTGGAAGCCTATGCTATAGTTCAAATTGCATAATTGTTAAAAA
>JAPDSC010009514.1:12271-48325 GCA_026290005.1 Latrodectus geometricus | reverse complement strand
TTTTTTTTTATTGCTCGTCAAATTACATCTTATTTTATTTATATTGGCTTTTCTCTCATTAGTTGCTTTTAAGCAGGTTTGATTGCCTATAATATTTGTTAGTTAATATTGTATTTCATTGATGGATTTAATTTACTTTCTATTTGCAATATATATTGCTTCATATTGTATATTTACCGCTTTATATTATATATATATATATATATATATATATATATATATATATATATATATATAAACAAATTATATTTAATATATCCATGTATATAAGATTCAGGCCTTTATATAATATGATAAAAATATTCCCTTATTACTTTATTCATTTCGATGAAATTAATTTTGATTGCTTAATGTCTATGCAGAAATTCTCCATATGTATGGAAATGGTATGGATCTCTGGAATTCAGAATCTATATATGACCATATCTGCTTGTGAACTTTCCTTTTTTGGCGGTTTTGGAATAGTATACAGTTTAATTTGGCAGGCAACAAACGTTTTAGTAGTAATCAAACACTTGATGTTTTTCCGTCTGCGGAACAGACTCTGCAATTGAAAAAGTATTTGATTAGACATTCCTCTTAAACTCTTCTGTTAACACGATTAGTTTGGATTATGAACTGAGTAATGAGTCCCATCCCAAACCGAATGATGATTTCTGCATGAAATTGCAACACTGTCTCAAGAAGAAGAATTTTTAATAATATCTGGGGACGCAGACTTCTTAACTGAATGTTGAAGCTTCTTAGTTGGTGATATTAATTGGAATGTAATCGAAAAACAAAATATATTAATATAGAATATTGGCATGTATGGCATCTTTGGAAGGATTATCATAATTTCCAGAACATATACTTCAGCATTTTAATTGGTAATTTCTTGTTTGATTAATCTGATCAAACAAGATATTTGAGCGAATCCTCATGATATCGAAAATATATCGAAATGTCTGTCAACATGATCATTAAATTCCAGAAATGTCTTTTTGCCCATGATGTTTCCTTTAAGTGAAGATGCAAGAAAAAAATAGTTTAATTATTCAAAATATTAAACCACAAAATATCATTACTACGATTAGAGGTATTTCAATGTAGCCACGTCACATACATTTTTCTAACTCATGTTAAAAGTTAAGCCTTTCCTAAAATAAGGATATTTAACTGAAATAAAAGTTTAGAATTTATATCGAAGAAATTATTTTTCTCCATTGATACTTATGGATTTATATAGAAAATATAGATAGTTTTATGAAGTCAGATAATGATTTATTTACTTAATGACTTAAAAGTATCTTCTTAACTTTTATAGGTAACAAATAAGTGCATAAATTTCCTATCATGATTAAAAATGCCTTTTTATCAAATTTATGAAAAAACAATAATTGAAAGAAGGCAGTGATTGTGATGATGCTTTATCAGACATGCTCAATTGCAGTCACAAATATTTAATATAAAGCCATTCGTGCCACAAAATATTGTAAGTAGAAGAAATATTAAACGGTATTTTACAAAAGAAACTTACATTTTTATAATCGCAATATAAGTAAATATGTATCTTTCCTCTTTTTCAATATTAACATTCAAATTCTATAGAAGTTTTTTTTAAAAAAAATTTTAGTTCTTCATATAGGAATTATGAGAACAAAAAATAAAGTTCACATAATATAATATAATACTAGGATGCTCAAACCTATTTTTGTACGTCGGATAGGGGTTGCATAAACGAAAACACATAAGAGATTGAACAAAACTTCACGCAAATATAAAATTACTGTAAAAAATAGTGTTTAACTATTTTATTTACATATGTACTTATTTTAAACATGCAAAACTTTCTAAACATATAACTACTATCCTTCGTAGTTTTTTCCTGGGGTAAACAAGCTCAAAATCGCTTTCATCACTTAAAGAAACTACTTCGCACTCATTTAGACTTTTTTTTAATTTACCCTATAATCAGGGGTCAATTTTGGCGGTAACTGTTGTTTCACTAGTATGTGTCTCGGTAGCCAAATATGCAAGATTGTATTTGAAGCTTTCATATGCATTACAAAATAATCGCACAAACAAGACATGAAAAGTTCAAATTTTTTTTTTTCGCACATGAATATTATGGGTCCTTATTATTAATTTTACGTTTTCAAAGTTTCTTTTTGTAAAGATTACCTGAAATATATTAATCAATCAGCTTTTCATCCTTCAATGAGTCGATAAAACTGAGTACCAAGCATGCTTGAGAACTAAACACTAAGGGTTTCGAGTTAAGCTGACCACCTAATCGGGGCATAAGCTTCGCATCTCATGGCTCTTGGTCATGAAAAAGATATGGGCATTGTAGGTCTTGGCCCCCCATATGGAATATTGTGCCACGGTGCGATTTTAGTTTTTATGAATTATATATTTCCCTTTTGTTTTTTAGAAAAGATTAGAAGGCAGTTTTGGTGCAATTATTTTTAATTTTGATGCATTCGCTTCATTCTATGTGATGTCAATCTTAAATTGAGGAGAATGGCAATACCAGTTTGGATACCAGCGTCCTTATTTCTTTGAATGACTATTTACTAGAACGGTGGATTGGGTGAGGTGGCTCAATTTCTTAGCCATTCTGATCTCATGATATAAGGCCATTGGAATTTTTCCTTTGAAGATTTGTAAAAAACATCATTTAAAGAGGAAAGTTTTGAATTTTGATGGATAAATACCAGACGCGATAGTCTCTGCATATACCGACAAACACATGTCGGTATCTACAGAGATGGTATCTACGTGGTGCGAAATTTACTACTGTCTCACTACTCCCCGAGCAACGAATGGCACACAGATGGAAATCTATCTATTGCTCTCTAATCTATTAACATATAAGATTATTTGATGACATTCTTTCTAAGTTAATAACTCCAGATTCATAACTTAGAAGAATATGAGAAGAAATTGCCATAAAATTGAAAAATGCGTTTCTCAGAAATCCAAATATTTTCACAGTTCTTGTTTTAATTTTCATCAATCCATTTAACTCAAACAGCTTTTTGTTCAATTGTTGGATTAAGCGCTGGAGAGGCACTCATTTCTACCAACCTGGTATTTTTCAGACATCCCATAATAATCCAATTTAGGAACAAGACGCGAGTGCTTTTTTTGATCAACTTTTTTTAATTGTTTGAAATTAAATTGATTACTTTTTTATTTTAAACATAATAACCATCGTTCAACATTTGTTAAAAAATAAGATCTTCTAAATTTTTTTTTAATCCTTTTGTTATATTTCAGATATTTTTTTTCATCTGTTGGAAATTATAGCTCTTCCGATCATTTCCTTCAATTTTCAGAAAATATTAATATCCATATTTACTTTATTTTTATTCATACTTAATTTATCACGTTAAAAGATGTTTAACCTTAATCGAAGTATATTAATAGGTGGAAAAATTCTAGTATAAATAATAATTATTCATTGAATCAATTATATATATATATATATATATATATATATATATATATATATATATATATATATATATATATATATATATATATAAGTTATGTAGCCAAATTTATCAATGTTTAGAGATCATGCAATATTACGTTTGTTATCAGTTGTTGGGTAAAATCCTAGGAGAGCCCAAACTGAAAAAAAGCGCCAAGGCAGAACAAAATGACGAAATAAGAATTTCAGAAATAGTTAGGTTTATCGTATCTACTGTATCAAAGTAGATTACCAAAACTGGCGAAATTTATTACCAACCAAAAAAAATTCTTCTCGACAAGATTGTGTGTTCCATTAGAATCCAGCCCATTATAATGTTATAACTGACTCTGGTAATTAAATAATACCCTCAATTTAGGAATCAAATGCAACTGCCATCGTGATAAAATTTCTAGAGTCTAAATCTTTTATTATTCTCTTTTTTTTTTTTTTTACAAAAAATTTATATCAAAATAAAAAATTTTCATTTCAATGAAAAAATATTAAATTTTTATAGTTTCAATTGCTGTAGAATTTTGTAAATAGTATAAAGTGTTCATTTCATAAAAAAAAATGGTAAAATGTTACAAAAGTATTTTTATATAATTATAAAGAGAAAACCAAAAGATCTGTGACCTTTTACTCACACTTTTAATATTTTCTTTAACAATTATATTAAAATCTTTATTCTAAAATTTTCAAATAATGTTTGTTATTTTTAATTGTTTTAATCATATCGTTTTCTTTTTTTCCTTTTCATTTTTTAAAATAATTTAATTTTACTTTTAGAAATGAAATTCAAATAAAATATTTCATTTTTGCCCAGTTTTCATTTAGAATTTCTTTGCTTTTTACTCTCTTGTACTTGCTAATTTATCAATTATGCTTAATGTAGCTATTAAAACATATTTTATAATACAACTTCACAAATACAATCGCATGAAAATTTTGCACTTGTTTTAAACGAAAAAAACCTACATTTTTGCATTGTTTTCAAATAAAATCACTCTTTGCATTAACTTCTTAGCTTGATTATTAATTTATAGAAATATAATTATATTTATATAGTTTATGATATTTTTTTCCCTCAAACTTATTCCTTTATATTTCTTAATATAGTACAAAATCACTGCTATTTTCAAATAACCTACATTATATACATAGAATTGGGTTAAAATAATTAATCAAAAAATATACTTTATTAAATTTTTGCGTATGTGTTGGATGGAATAGAAATATTATAGTTTTGACATGTGAAACAAGATTTCATCATAAATTTGAAAAAGAAAGTATCTATTCGCTTAAAATATATTGAAATTAAGGTGGATTTATATTTAAAAAACTATTTTTATACTCATGCAATGTGTTATGCACTTAATCCAGTTTAGTACTTGTGTAAACTTTTTAATATGGCTTAAAATAATATGAAATAGATTCAATTAAACAAATCTAGGAGGGAATATAGTTTTAGCCCTATAGAAACAGATTAACATTTTCAGATAGTTTACTTAAAAAGTATTTTATATATTAGAATTAAGTAGTGCTGCCATCTATGTGTAAAGATTTGAACTAACTTCCTAAATTAGAGATAAATTTAAAGACTTTTATATAATCTCTATTAAATTTTGAATTTATAAGCAATTTATCTTTAAACTAATAAAAAATAACCTATTGTAGGAAATTTGTGTTAAAAGAGTAAAATTTAAAAAAGTTGTATCTGAACATAAAGTATTATTTTATAAGTTGCAATTTTGACTTTAAAATATATATATATTTAATACAATTATGCAAATAAGAACGTATTTATAGAGAATAACTCAAAACATTTACGGTTTTTAAATATCACCCTATTTAGAATTGGTTAAAGGGCTCAATGTGATAAAAAAATATGTATGAAAACACCTCTTTTTGAATGCTTGTATTTAAAACTGGGCTGTAAATTTTAATTCTTATTCCGATTGTTATAGTTTCTATCCGTTTGTTCAAATAATGGATATAATTTAAATAAGTTTTATCAAAAGTACATGAGTCATCCCTTTCAAAGTTTCGGGTTTTTTTCAATATTTGCATTAAAAAAAATAATGAAAAAACGTGAAAAATAATAAAGCTAATATAATAAAAACACTTATAAATAAGTTAATTTTAAAAAGTTGTTTTACATTATTTAAATTTATAACTTTATTAGAATTTTATTTATAAATAAGAATTTTGAGAGCAACTTAAAATTGTATAACAACCACCAAATTATATTTCAGAAAAAAGTCAAATTTTTCTTCTAGTACAAACAATTGTTATTTAATTTGTCACTCCATTATTTTTCGTCCACATGTAGTTTAACCCTACGTTAAGATAAAGTTTAAAATAGATACAAAACCATTTTAAACATCCAAATGATAACAAATGCCAAACCAATAATATACTGAACGAAAATCCAGAATGTTAAACAGTTTAACGTTTAGCTTTCAAAGCTCTTCATTTATGGGTGGTGTGGATTATTCACATGTTACAAGGATATTCAGCTTAATTTTCATATCAAAATAAGTTCGATTCTTCTCTTAAGAGATGGATGTTAGAGGTGTTATGGAATCGATTTTAAGTCTTAGCGCCTAATTGTATTATTCTTCATGTGCAAATATTAATGAAGTGAGTGACAAACCACAACCATGTAGTAAAAAAAATCATGTTATTAATTAGGTTTGTGAATATCTACCTAATATGAACTACTAAATATGATGTTAGTTATAGTTGATACCTGAGCAATTCATGTAACAGCTGAAAAATTCTATCCGAGGATATCTTTAGACTGAGATTGTTGTCTAAGCAGACTGGTATCGTAGACTTTCTCTACTAAAGAACTAATCCAATTGCTCAGTTTTTTTCAGATAATAAATTCATTTCATAAATATTAACTTCATCGGTCAAAAAATAAAGTGGATACTCCCGATTCATATATATTTTTGAATTCTTTTTCTTCTGCTTCTACTAGTTTTTGGGCGCAGCTTGTCCATTTTTGGACCTTGCGCCATAAAACCCAACCCAACAACAACAACACCTACTAGTTTTTGTTCTTGAATATTACTTAAAATATGCAATGCTGCACTTTAAAATTTTTACTGATAAGTAAAATGATAATAAGAACAATAGAAAATAGATTCTGGAAGTAAGAATAGTAGATTTTTGTAAAAATTATAATTCCTACTGCCAAAGTACGTCAGTAATGCTTTACTAATATGTTAAAGAAAGATAAAGAATGGTAGATGTAAGAAAGGTATGAAGATATATTAAAGAAGATATAAGAGACTTGTTAAAGAAATGTTTGTTTCATAGGATCGAATAGATTAACATAAAAATTCATAATTATTTGGATATGTGGCAAAGCAAGTATAAAATGAAATGAAAAAAATAAGGGAATATTATTGTTATATATAGTCAGCAAATAAGAATATAATCAAAATCATCGCACTCAATCATGAAACAAATCAAAATATAATCGTAATCGTCAGAAAATATGTTTAGATAGTGGTTTTCAATGACTCATCAGCTGTATATGTGTACTTTATATTAGAATTCATAGTGTAACACATCTGCCAAGGAATTAAAAATCAAGCAAAAGATGTATTAGTTCTTTCTATCTGATTTTTTTTCTTAACTATTCGAACTCTGAACATTTCATAAAATTCAGGAAAATTTAATATCATTCGATATTCTTATAGTTGGCTTTCGTTTAATTTGCAATCCTCTAAAATTTTAAACACTTACAAATAGGTAAAAAAATACTACTCTATTAAATAAAAATAATGATCAATTATTTATTATCAAAAACTTTTTAACTTTTTCAGTAAATTGGAAAAAAAATTTGGAAACAAAAAAGGAATATTTTATTAAATCCACATAAATGAATCATTCAGTTGACAAAATGGTCAGAGAATGTTTTGCCTTCAATGCAATAATTTCTGGGTTTAATTTTTTCTTGAAGATATAAGTTTGATGTGCTTTGGAATCTATTTTAGTCCCAGTACAATGGATTTATATTTTCTGCAAAACATTTATACACTTGTATGTAAAAAATGGCCAAAGAAATATTAGTCAAATTTAAATTATTTATTAAAATGTATGTCTAAATTCTAAATGTAACAGTATTTTGAGTATGGTATATTCTCTAGAAAAAACAATAAAACCTAAAATGTAGTTTAAACAATTAATAAGAAACTCAGAAACCCTTTTGGGGAAGAAAAGTCACTCCATCAATAAAGTCACAATTTTTTCCTCATCAGACATTGAATATGAAGAACCTAGGAAAAATGTTCGTCTGCCAACAACGAGCTCCTTGAATAATGAAGGAACGACAGCAGTTGCGAGTGACAACTCAACTGAGGGCTTGTTCTCTGCAATGTGGCACAAAATTACCAACTTCTTTGTTCCAAACAATACTTCCAACACAGAGACGTCCACCACCACACAGGAATACGGCGATCGCGAGAGTACCTTCCGAATGATGCCACCAGAAATGAGAAGAGGCAATATTAATCATGATCTCAGGAGGATACAGAAAGACTTACACGCCAATGACATCAATGAAGGTAATTTATAAACTTTAATATCAAAAGAAGCTGAGTAACAGATATTTCAAGTATATTAAAAAATCATAGATGTTTCATCAGGATTTTCACTGTTTATCAGTTTCAATTATTGGTTTAAATTTACAAATTTTACATAAGAAAGTAAAATAAAATTAATCTTTTATGATTTTCAAATATATTCTTCAACACAAATTCTAATAATGGTACAAGTATGGGAGCCACGACAAGTTTGAATCCATTTTTGTTCATGGCGAATTTTTTTAATTTCAAAAGAATGTAACCTTATAACTTTAACATATGTAAAAATCGACAACGTGGTACTTTAAAAATACTTAATATTTACAACTTGATGTATGAAACGTTCTTTTCACGTTACATATATCAAGCTGGGGAATGATTAGCAATTTAGGGCCTTTAAGAGATTGAGACGAGTTTTTAATTTCCATTTCAGATGAGGATATTAGCTGTTAATTTGAAATCCATTTTTGTTAGAATTAGATATAATGTGTTTCAAAAATGATCGTAGAACGAGTAACAAACTATTTATAATGCATTTTCAAAAAAAATAAGGTGAAGCAATTTAGTTTTAAGTTATTTTAATTCCTTTCTATAGCATATCGAAAAAATAGATAATTTTTCGATATATTTTATCGTATAAGACAGTGATTCTCAACCTGTGGGGCGCGCCCCCCTAGGGGGGCGCGAGAACACTAATGGGGGGGCGCGAGCATATCCAAGAGAAAATGTTATTTAAACAAATTGATTAAGTGACTGAAAGGAAAGAACACACACACACGCATACAAAACAAAATACATTTCGACATATTTAATAATTAACTTATTAAATTAAAACAACTTACTAAATTAAAAACAAATTTAATAATTATTAGTGACTTCCTTGGGCCTGTCTTTCAGAGCAAAGTTTTTCGAAGGAGGGTTTAATATTAGAAATAGACACTCTCAGTTCTTTTTCTATATTTAGCTGAGATCTATATTTTGTCTTCAAAGAAGCCAACGCAGAAAATCCAGTTTCACAAAGGTAAGATGTTGAAAATGGTAGTAGAATGCGAAATGCCCTTGTTTTTAGTGCAGAAAACTCATCATCCACTCCTGCCCAAAATTCAAAGAGTGATTTATTACTAAATTGTCTTTTGGTCTCGCCGCTTGCCGTGAAGTCTATGAAGGTTTCTTCCTCTTCGATTGAGAGTCCTTCAGGAGTATTTTGAAATGGATCCCTCACCCACTTGTAACTTGATATCAGTTTGTCGTCAGCAAGAAAGTACTTTTTTAAAATTCTTTGCTAGCATTGTTAAATGATTTTCAATGGTTACAAAAACAACTTTTACATGTTGCTCTTCAGCCTTGTAAGTTTTAATACAATCATTCAAATTTGCAAACATTGTTAAGTTTTCTTGCTTTAAATTTCTGCTCCACAATTCCAATTTCTTACAAAAAGCATTAACTTTATCATTTGTATCCAATATATGTGTATTTGCTCCTTGCAGTTGAAGATTCAAGTTATTTAATTTCTCGAATATGTCGACCATGTAGCTCAATTTCAACACAAATAAACTATCGCGGAAATTCTCAGCTTCCAGTCTGTTTTCCTCTTCTAGGAAAACGGCGATTTCTTCTCTTAATTCATAAACACGTTGCAAAAATTTCCCTCGGGATAACCATCTTGCCTCGCAATAAAATAGTAACTCTGAATGTACTGCACCCATGTCTTTACAAAATGCGGAAAAGATTCTTGATTTCAGGGGTCTCATTTTTATATAATTTACTACGGTTACAACCGTAGTTAACACAATATTCAAATCAGGACTCATTTCTTTGGAAGCCAAAGCTTCTCTGTGGATCATGCAATGTGTCCAGACGCACTGTGGGGATTTTTGTTTCACAAATGCTTGAATACTTTGGAATCTTCCTGACATAGAACGAGCACCATCCGTGCATATTCCGACGCAATTTTTCCATTCTATGTTTGCCTCGTTCATAAAATCATTTAAGATAGCAAATAAAGCGAGTGCTGTTGCTTTGAGTTCTATTGGTTTGCAGAAAAGTAATTCTTCTACTACTGACAAATCATCACAAAATCTAACATAGGCAATGAAATGAGCATCTTTATTACTATCTGTTGCCTCATCAAGTTGTATTGAAAACAATTTGTAACTCAACTTCGACAAAAGCTGACACTCTACATCTTCAGCTATATCAGCAATTCGACGGGCAACAGTATCATTTGAAAGAGGTATAGACTGCATTTGTTTTGAAAAATCATCTCCAAACATAATTTCTACAATATCAATCGCGGCTGGCAAAATAAGCTCTTCTCCAATGGTGTGAGGCTTTTTACATCTGGCTATTTTATATGAAACTTTGTAAGAGGCAATTAAAGCTTTTTCATTCACAGACAAAGTTTTTTTAAACAATGATTTTTGCTTTTCATATGATTTTAGTTTTAATTCGAAGAATTCTCTGGGTTTGTTTACGTACGCACTATGAAGCGTTTCCAAATGTCGTTTAAGTTTATTAGGTTTCATGCTGTCTGCCGCCAACATTTTTGAGCAAATGATACACAGGGGCCTTTCTTCTTCATTTATTTCAGTACTAGTGAACCCAAAATTTAAGTATTCTTGAGAATATTTTCTTGATTTTATTTTCGGAACCACGCTCATCTGCGTACTTGTTGATGCTTGTCTATCGTCTAATGCTCGCTTACGACCGCTTAAAAATTATCCATGATTCTGCATAAGTTTGCTGCCGTAAATATTCAATACGGTGAATTGCAATTACACGAAAATATATATAATATACACATTCAGAATAGATTCAATAGCGATAGAAGGATCGACTCGAATGAGATTGTCTGGAATTGAAATTGGCGTCATAGAGCTTTCTACTTCTCCCTATGAGAAAACATTTGTTCACATCTGCGCACACTTCTAGCTTAATTTTTTTCTGTCTAGACAAATTCCAGACAAATCGAAACTTCTCGCTAAATCGTGAGAATGCCCGACATGGCGGGACGCAAGAGCAATAAAAAAGCATAGGATTCTTGTTTTTTCAATGCTGAGGATCGGTGTTGCAAAATGTCAATAAATTTCGGTATTCTTGGTAATTTGCAAAGTTTAAAATTAAGGTTGTTGTATAGGTTTAGCGCCAAAATACATTATTATTGTATATATTTTATTGTATGCGGTGGGGAGGGGGGCGCGATGAAAATTATGATTGAAAATTGGGCCGTGAATACTTAAAGGTTGAGAAACACTGGTATAAGAAGACTATTTTTTTTCAAATCGAAATACACTTGTAAAGGCATTGTATAAATAAATATTTTAAAAAAAAAAAAAAAAAAAAAAACATAATTAATTATAAATTTTTATTATATTCTACAAATAAATTAGATTTATTAGCAGAAAAAATTATTCAAAAGAACTTCAGTTAGTAAAAAAATTAATTTTGTGCTAGCACACTGAAAAACTGAACATAAGTTAAGACTGGAGTACTATATGCTACCGAAGAATTAATTTTACAAAATTCAGGAATATTTCAATTAGTATTTTAATTTTCTTCCAAAAAATAAAACAGAAAAAAATATTTATTTAACGAATAATATAAATTCTCTTACTAAATATAATTAAAATACTGAAGTAGAGTCAGAAAATAAGAATTATTTCATAAAAATACATGTTATAGGAAAAAGTTATGTATGTTTGCAAGAAACTTCCAAATGTTTGAACAAATGAAACTCCTAGTGTTAAACTTGTTTATATAAATAGAATTGTATTTAAATTTTTTAACAAATTAACATTCTCTTTTTGGAATTATAATACTTTTTTTCTGCAATTGTTATGTAAAGAAAACATTAAATGATGTAAACAAATTTTCCTTTTTTCATATAAAAATATTTTATATGAACTAGTCTATATAATATATTTTTATATGAACTTTACAGGGATATCATAATAATGAAAGTCATAAATTATACGTATAAAATGCGTTGATTATTGAAGTTCTAATTTTTGGGGAATTAAAATAGATATAAATTATTAAATTTTAAAATAGAATACGCTTATACAAGACTTCTGTTTCAACAGTAAAATAAGTTCCTATACTTCATAAATAAAAACATTTTTAAAATGCTTTTAGCAGGGCTTCGAACCATAGTTTTTTCATTCCGGCTCAACTAAAATATATCGCTTCAGTTACGGTTTTCGTTTCTTCAAAAATAACGCTTTTCGATTCAGTTCAGAATGAATAATTTTATGTGTATCCTTATTTGCATTAAAATTATCATTCCATCATAAACAAAAAAAAAAATATATATATATATCAAAATTAGAACAATTTTATCATTTTTTAGTTGGTACATTGAATTAATACAATTAATCAGCATGTACATTAAGAGTAGTCAACAGAGAACAGTGAGCATTGATATTGTTAGTCAATATATTAATATTGCATTTGGTAACTAGGTCCATGATTATGTCGATGATGCATACCGCCACTGTTTGACGCTAACATAGTGCATTTGGTTTTGAAATATTTTTATATAATTATGTCTATTTATTCACTTAACATATAAAAATTGCCTCTCTAATTGTTAATTTATCTTCTAAGGAGGCTTCATAGAGAGATTACTTCTATTTAGGTATCGATGGCCTGGTTGGTTAGGGTGTCGTTCTCGTTACCGGAAGGTAATGATTTCGAATCCCACTTTAGCCGAATCTTTGCATATCTTGTTCACTTATAAGGACTGGGACAGGTAAAATATGTTGGATTGCAATATCTTCCATGTTCCCATTCCAAATTAATACCTCTGGGAGTGGTTGGAGTCAGGCTATGGGTCTTCTCTGGCTTCAATTTCTAAATTGAAAGTCCCAGATAGTGCTACCATCTATAAATCAAAGTGTGCCTCCACCTACGTATGAGGGTGCTCTATTCAAAAACGAAAGATGCTCTATCAGACATCATTCGCCCAGTCCCTGACGGGTAGGCTTGGCTTCGCCAAGTGTCATAAGTAACAATAACAACTTCTATTTTTTCAGAGAATAAATTTCAAAACTGCTATTTCAATGCTTAGGTAATTTTATTCTCTTCCCAGAAATCTAAAATTTTATACCGAAGTGTCGCAAAATCATTTAAAATGTATTTAACGCCAATCTCGGTAGAAATAGTTTCATTGCCAATTCTTTACTTTTTAAAGAAGTTCCTAAATCATCATTGTCATTACTTTTAGTAGATTGCTTTTCCTCGTTTACGATTGAAATGGATTTTTCCAAAAATTGTAATTTGTTCCAAGTATTCTTTAAATGTTGCATCGTTTGTACTTTTTGTGACGTGGAAAGCAAGATTTCATAACGCTTGTCCAAATAAATTGTTCCTATTAAACCAAAAATTTCTATTGACAATGCTTTCCTATCTAATTATATAAAATATCTGCAAACATTTTTTTTTTAAATTTCGTAGCTTTATTTTACATGGATCTAAATTCCATAAAAATCGTTGAGTGTTAATTCTTCATGTTCTAGTACCAAAGTTGCTTCCGTTAGGGATTGTGGGGTACTAAAATTTTAACTTCATTCATTCACTATCTGCAAAATAGTAATCTAAATTATTTTCCATTAAAGATGAAGTAAAATCTTTGCATTCTAACAAAGATCTTAACATTATATATATGAAAAAATCTTTATTGGTATGCCATGTACGCAACTGAATTTGGGGTGCAAAACAAAGGAACCAATTGAGAGTTAAACGAGATTTTTAATGTATTCTCGCTCTTTTCTTGTCTATTTACTTCTACTTGATCATCCTATTTACTCTTAATGAATTAATTCCAACTTTATATAATGTAGCCTTTTTACGTCTCCTGACAAAATAAACAAAAACTATTATTACACGTACATCACAATCCCTTTTTAAGGAGGTCGTACTGTATACTATCTGCTAAGCAGCTGGTTTGTCTACTTGAATAGTCTATGCAAACATCTGTAGATGATCGCATACTTAGATGTGCAAAAAATATAGTTCAAACTGACATTTTTCTTGAGAAACATATACATCTTCTGTTCATTCATCTAAATCAAAGCTATCTTTTACGAGCAGGTTCATTCGAAACTGAAAAATAAAAGTATTAGTAAATATATCAAAACAGAGGAAATCGAGAAACAATGTACATATAATAATATGATTAACATTGTATTAGAAAATACTGATAAATTGGTTACAGTAATAAAATAACTGAAGATATATTGAACCGAAATAAACCAATATTTTTTCGATAAAATTAATTGCAATTCGAAGGTCTGATTTTTTAGTTTGCAAAAATATTCAAAAACATATTAAGGAAAAAAAAAAAAAAACTTTAGCTAGTAAAATTGCATGGCTGACAGCAAGCTTAATGATAATCATTTTGGTATTCAATTCAACTGTTAATAGGATCAATCACAAATGTTTACATTGATTAGGAGTTAGCTTTAAACCGGTTGAATTAACCCTGATATGTGAAAAATGTATATAAGAGCAAGCAAAGATCGCAATACTTTCGTTAATTATTCATATTTGTTGTGATTTTTCAATATAACTAAAATGAAATTCAAATGTAGCCGAAGTTGTTTTTTATTAATATCTCTAATACAGGTTAAACTATTTAATTGAAAGTGTCACATAAACTTGAAACTAACAGACAGCATAAATTGTATACATTCTATAAACTAGATATAATTGGAAAGTTTAGTTTTTATCCATCCAAATAGATTTTGCATGAGAATTTATTCAACCAAATACATAACTTAGCAGATTTTTTTAGAAAGACGGACGTATTTCTCCTTTTATAGTATATAAAATATAGATAATGAATACAGTTAAAAATGTATATAATTTTTAGGTGGTGTGGTAGCTGAAGACAAGAGTTTTTCGAGAAAGAGGAGCCTAACAGAAGACGAAACAGAAAAAGATGCTGCTTTGAATGAAGTAAGATTCGGTAGAAGGCTTTTGCTACTCCCCTTCCAGGCACAGATTGCAAGCACCGACAGGGAGCCGGAATTTATTTCTGTTCTTAAGGAAATGAAAAAAGAGCTCGAACGCAGTCGTGATAAGTCAGTAGTAGAGGAATTTGACCAAGGAGATCCATACTCGCTCAGACGCAAAAGGTATCGGAAGAAGAATCTGTATGAAATAGTCATAGAACTCTGTCAAATATTGATTACTGAAAAAATTCAAAATTTTCTTCCGATCTGAATCCTCACTTGAGATATTTTCTTAAATCAAGAAACTATTTTTATGAGACAGATATTCTTAGGACAGCTTGATATTATTTACACTTATCTCATTACTCTCGACTGAATTATTACTTGTGATCTTATTTACATAGTGTTATTTTCTATATGGTCCTTTGAAGATGAAGTTGATAAAATTTATTTGTTGGTGCATCTATATTTTCCCAAAAATTATCTCCAAATAAATTTGTCCTTTTTTTTATCAGGTATTAATAAATAAAAATGTTAGACATGGGTGTACACTTAGTCGAGACAGCTTTTCGAATGCATTGTTGTGCGTAAGTACCCTACATCAATGATATTCTTGCGACAGAATTTTCAGAAAGTAGGATTTAAAGGGGGAGAAATCAATGCACAAACAGGGAAGGAAAAGGAAATAATATAATTTATGAAAACTATATTTAAGCAACATTGGATAAGACATAACTGACCAACAAAAAAAAAATATCTTTATTAAGAAATACAATCCTTTACATTTGATGAAATTTCATGGAGCCATAGCTTCAAGGCCAGTTACTTAAATATTCACCAAAATTTTTAAACAAGAAGCATGAAAACCAACGTATCTTCATTCTTCAAGTTCTGTGATATTATGATGACGAATATTTAAGCACATAATTCTGAAAGATATATTCTATCAGAAGATAGTAAGACAACAATCTCTTAAAATTGTAAAATCAGTAATTCAACCTCATTGAGATAGTAGTTATCTACTATCTTAGTAGGTAACTATTACCTCATTTGCCTTATCTGCTTAGTAGGGATACCAGTGATTAAGTAATAATTCCGTCATTCCAAAAGCGTCTCTCTGGTGGTAACGGAGAAGGATTTGGTTTTCTCTCGATTTGTTCTTAAAATGCAAGTTTCTCTTTTTCAGTTCCCCGCACCTCAAAATTGGTCTCTACAAGTGTTAATGGTATGCACAATACTTATCAGCGAATACACAAGACTGATTTTTTGTAGTTCTAAGTAGTATTGAAATGTAATAAAGAGTACATGACTTAGTTTAAGCTGAAAATAAAGTTTATTTAAAATACACAAGAAAAAGAAACATGGCATAAAAAGTTTTTCTGCTCATTTAAATCCATACGTTAAAAAGGTTATTAAGAAAGAAAGAGCGTTTTTATCAAGTATTATTTGCGACAGATTAGCATGATGGTAATGCATGTCAATTAATTATTTAAATAACTATACATACAATACAGTCGAAGGGATCTAACAATGCTTTTATTTTTCAGAAAAAAATCACAATTAAGAAAATGCTGTTAATCTCCAACCTAGTTTGACTAGATCAATGAACCTGACCTATAATTAAGGAATAGAACTCTAAACACATTTTAAAGTCCCAATACTTTGATTCGTAGATCTTTGTAATCGATTAATTAAAGGATAATCAGACAACCTTTTCTGAGAGCTGTTAATAAAATGTAGTTTGGTTCGTTAATAATTTGTGTGTGAAAAAATTCAATGTTTTGGTAAAATGAAACGTATTTACTAACCAAATGGAATATTTTTGAGAAATAAATTATTAAAATTCAACTTAGTTTTTTAATTTGCTTTTTGATAAACTAAACGCTTCTCATTAAAAAACATATTTGAATAAAAAATTTTTATATTATACATAATGAAAGTAAATGTAATATATCAATTAAAAATATATCTTCATGGAGCATCAAACAGGAAAAATAATTCACTTGTGATATCTATACTTTTATGCCTTTCTTTATAACTAACATTAATTTTCTTCATATCTAAAATATATTTAGATATAAATTTTAAAAATATGTAACCTCTAAATTTTTGGACATTCTGTAATACTCACAACTTCATATTTCAGATTTAAAAATTTTCCGGAAAATGAATGGAAGACAGAAAGAATTGTTGAAGGGTCTGATCCAATAGAAAACATTGATAATGAAAATTATATTAAAGAAATCAAAAGTGGTTCTTTTCCTGTTAATGACTATGAAATTCCACCAATCATCCTCGAAGACGATATTTCAACTGAATCTAAAACACCGATTATTTCTGAAGAGATTGCACCAATACAAATTATAGATTACTGATATTATTTTAAATTAAATTAAAATAGCGAAATCATTTTTCATATTTCTTTCAAGGAAATTTTTTTAATTTTTAAACATAATTATCAATGAAATAAGATTTGTTGATTTTTATCAGCATACTAATTCATCCAGCAAAATAATAGCAGAACAAATGGAATCTAATTATTAAAAATGATAATCCATTAATGGAAGTTCCTCTCAATATCAATGAATTTGATTAAAAATTATACTTACTTATAAATTTTTAAAGGGAGTTTATATTATACGTCGATTTTTTATTTTAGTCTTTGTCATCCTAACATGAATTGAATTTCATCTTTACATCTATTAAATTCTTACAATTCTATATAAGAAATTTGCCAAATATTTTTTTAAATTAAAAACACACATTTTCAGTTTTCTATAATTAAATTAAAAAGCAAACTTCTTTTCAACCTGCATACTACAACTTATGATGATTTGTCGCAATTTAAAACAGCTTGCTTAAATTCAACTGCTTAAAAAAAAAAAAAAAAAAACTGTTTAAATTACACTGTTTACATTAAGGAATTTTAGACAAATGTTTACCTAAACAGTTATTATAAACTTTTATACTTGAAACCTTAACAGGAAGCAATAATTTGAAAATTTGCAATGATAACATATCGCTAAAAGATATTTCTCTCCTATACTTTTTTTTTTTTTTTAAATTTAAACTAATATTAAAAACTACTGTCTACCTTTAAAAACAAACTCCTGAAATTTTATAGGGAATAATTTCAAGTTTTAAAATAATGAATTTTATTTTCATTCTGAAACGAAATTGGAAGATATAAAAGCAATTTTTATTATTTCATTAATATTAATTTTTTTTTAAATTTTGATTTAATATTTATCTAAGCATGCATACTGAGATGAATATTAAATAATATTTTTTCACACTGGTTTAATATATACACATTAAGTATTTAATTTAAAATGACAAAAATAGAGAAAAAAATCATAAAAAGTAACAATTGTGATGGAACAGAAATTTCCTTTATAAAAAACGTATATTATTTAAAGAAAAGTTTTTTCTTTAATTTATTTTAAGCAAGAAATTCAAATTTCCAGCATTTGTTAATAAACATATAAATAGTTTGAAATGTTTGTTCTAAAATAAAAAAAATTTAGTTAATTTATTTTATTTTCTTAAATCACTTGTTTCCAATATTTTTTTAATTGCAAAAAACTTGTTGAAAGAATTATATTTTTCAGAAATTTTTAAAGTTGTATATTGTAATAGAAATCATAATTGAAATACTTTAAATAGAATAAATTTTCAAAACTACATTAAAATGCACATTTAGTTCCATAATGAAATCAATTGTACACAATTTTATTCCTTTTAAAGAGATTAATCAAACTCTTATTTTGAATTATCCAGTTAACTGAAGATTAAAATTTCATAAAAATTTTAAAAAAATGAATCTAGTGGAAAAGGATAGAATCCATCAAAATATGCATCAATTTAAAGATCTTATGATTTTAAAAACAATTTATTCTAATTAAATATATATTTGTAACTCTTATTTGTACCTTAAGACATTTACGATAAATGTAAAAATGTATTTATAAAATGTATATAATTCAATTTCAAAAATTTAGTAGCAATTATTTTTATTGTTAATGTTCAAAATATTAACTTTTTTGCAGAAATTTAAAAGTTAATTGGAAATGAGCTAACTTTCTAAGCACACATGCTATATACATATATATATATATATACACACATATACACACACACACATATATATATATATATATATATACATACACAAACATAATGAGTATAATAAAATTAAAAAAATTTAAATGCATAATTAGTAATCAAAATCTTGCTAATTTTTAAGCTTAGCATAAAAATAAATTCTAAATAAAATTATTTGTGCATAAAAAAAGATGTACATTTAATTTCTAATGATTAACTTAAATATTTTACAAATAAGTCAATTATTTTAAAAAATCCCACCAAATACCTAAAATTGTTTCTAAGCATATATTTTTTGACTGCTTGTTTGTCATAAAAAATCACAATTAAAAATATTAATAAACTAAATGCATGAATATTTTCTAATGAATAGTTCTTATAAAATTTGAAAATCTCTAAACAATTATCTACAAACATTGCAAATCTATTAACAAATTAAAAATGATTATTGAATTTCTGTGACATTAAAAAATCACTCTAAAATAATTTATTAACAAATTTTTTGTATTCCTAATAGAAAAGACACAATGGGATTTAACTATTTACAAACGCTTATATTGTTGTATATCATTTACTCAAAAATTTTGCACAAATTTATAAATAGCTTTCTCTTCGTAAGATTAAAAAATATTACCTAAGACAACCAGCTGTATTAAGTTTTTATTTTTCCTTTTATTATACATCATAATTTAAATAACTCACTTATTAGTAACATATTATTATTGAAGACATATTCGTGAAAGTTTCTTAAATTTATGAAATATTAATATAAATGAACAAATTAAGTTTTTATAATGCATAGTACATTAATACTTCTAATAAACAAATCACAAATAAGAAAACACATACACTTATATAAATCAGAAAAAGTTTAGTAAGGGGGGAATTTTTAAACATAATTCTGAAAAAGACATAAGTCATTATTAATGAACACCCTTCTTAAAAGCTAACTTTTTAAAATAGGATATTTTGGTTTCAAAGTTTTCCATTTTAATTTTCAAAAAATTACAAATAATTTTGCTAGTTGTGAAACATTTTCTTTTTTATATTTTTTATTCCACAATTTTAACAAAACATTTTTTAAATTTAATATATAACTGTCGATTGAATTCATACATTTTTCAATCTCCCATTACTTTCTGACTAAATAAGCTAGAAAAGAAATTATAGATTACTTAAAATCTCAATTTTAAAAATAACTTTTGAAATTACAATTTAAAAACAAATTTATAAAAGATGGTTGAATGTTCTTTCACAGCACTATTTGATTTTTGTACAGTAAATTACTAGAATGATATATTTTAAGATCTAAAATAAAGAAAAAATGAAATAATTTTTTTAAAATTATTCCCTTTACATTTTTTATTTTTTTAAATTTTATATATTGTATAACAAAATAGGCCAGATAAAGCCAAATTTGCTTTAGATTTAAATAAATTTAAGAGGAATAAGTTTTTTAGTAATAAATATTAATAAAATCTTATTAAAAAAAAGTATGAACATATTTACTGAAATTTATAAATCAAACACTAATAAAAAATTTTTTTTATAAATGAAATTAGAAAGAAAAATTCATGTCAGCTTGCATCATTTTATGACACAAATATTTAATTGGAAATTGAACTTTGAATAGTTATAAGAAGTAAAAGATTTAAAAAAGAATATTTATATATATAAGAATGAAGTAAAATTATCATTCTATTATACAAATAATTTATATATATTTTAGAATATTTTTAAAAGAGATGAATATTTATAAACCAGCCAAAAATAAACAGTAAAAAATCTTTAAGCTCTTAACTTTAAATGCTTACAGGTGCCAGAACAAAGCATATTTACTTTTTCATTTCTTCTTATGTGAAAAGTTGGAAACAGTGAGCACACAAAATAATCTTACAAATTTTTCTACATGCAATCAACAAAATATAAAGATATATATTTACTACAAAACATATATACAAGTAATTATGTTACAAAATATTATATAGTAAATAGTGATAAATAGGCACATATTTATTCAGTTGCAGTTATGGTTTTTGAAGTTTCTTTTAAGATTTCTGCCGCTTCTTGATAAATTTCACTTTCAGATAATTCAGTATCATTCTCCTGTAAAATAGAATTTATTAATTAGATATTAATAACATGTTTGGTATCAGGATTGCTGATGAATTAAAACATATTTCAAATAAATAGGACATCAGCCACCTATGCACAAAGAGTATTAACTTCATAAATAGTTCAACTAGAAGAGCATTCAACTAACATAGGTTAGAGCTTTACAATTTACTTCAGAAAAGATAGAATTTTTGTTTCATGGTTGAAATATTTTCTGAGAATATTAAAATAGCTACATATAAATTACATCTGTTTTACTTCCTTATCATGTAAAACTTAAAATACATTTATTAGTGAGGGCCAATAAAGTTATTTTTCAGAATTATTTGAAATAATTTTGATAAGCAATTGCAGGAATGAAAGAGGATGACAGTAATTAAGAGATGACTGACTATTGATAGAGATTTACTGCATGTCTGCTGTATTTAGTTGTATAATTTCTGCTGCAAATAGCTTATTGCTTTGTTGAACTAATAAAATTAAAATTTAAAAGAAGTACTATTAACTTCCTTTAACATTATATTAATATCCAGAAAAATATTACATTTTAAAATAAGCACTAGTGTAATTTTCCTACATATTATATTACTAGAAATAACATTAACAGGAATTTCATTAAATTCAAATTATTTATTCATAATAATTAGAAAACTTTTGAATATTACTAGAACTGATCTAATAAATTGAATAGAAACTATTTTCAAACCATTAAACATTTTAAATCACAAAATCAGAGCCTCAAATGTTAATTTTATTTCAAAAACACTATAAATACACAAAATAAACATTACAATAAAAAAAAAATACTGAAAAACTAATGCAAAAAAGGAAAATAATTGTGTGCAGTTTAGGAAATGTGGATTTATCAAGAATAGATGTAATTACTAATACCATTTTATTAATTTTAAATTGACAACAAATTGGAAATGAACAAAAACTTGGAAGAATAAATTGACTTTTATATAAAACTTACATATGAATTTGAACCAACTTATATTAAATAAATTAATGGTAAAATCAATATAATAAAAAAGTATCAGACAGTAAATATAAATTGAGATTTTTAATAAATAATAAAGGTTACTTTTAAATGCTCTGCAAAGAGGAAAATTAAATGTGAATAAACTATTAATGATCAGCTAAATGTGGATGATAGGAAAGAATATTATAAAACTAAAGAGAAAAATATAAAAAGGTGTTCATAAAAATGATTTATTTAAAAATGGATATAGTTCAAATTTAACTTGCTTTGAGAAAATTAAAGATAATATTCATCATGGATTTAAAAGCTTTAAATTGTTAAGTAACATAATTGGTTGATTATATGCTATAAAATTATGGATACCAGGAATAAAAAAAGAATGATGATAATGACATGAAAATAACAAAATTAATACATTATTAGGGTAAAAACACTATCAATTCAGCTCAGAAAAAAAAAAACAACAAATTATTAAAATTATGTATTGATAAGTAAACTGCTACTTACATCTTATGTTTGAACACAGAAGAGAAGCAAGGCTTAGATTTTTAACAATGAGTCATGATGAAATTGGGGGAAAATTAATATAACTCAATACCAAGAACTTTAATTACAAAATCTTATACTAACAAAATTTAAATTGGGACTTTTACTCCAAAGTATGACATTGAGAAAAAAAATTCAAGTATTTGAGACTTTAAAATGTGTATACTATTCTTATGAATTATATAGATAAAAAAGTACAGTGATTAGAACAAATAAGTCTAATTCATTTATTTAAGAATAATTTTGATATTAATTAAAAAAAATTCTAAAGATAGGTATTATTTACTTCATAGAAACTTCTTTATTTTTTACAGAATAAAATTATAGTTAAGTCTTAGAACAAAAATGTTTCTCACATTCAAAATAAAATAACCATAAAACTTTCCAATGTATATGAATTAAAAATGCATCATGTTAATGGAAGAATAAAAAGACAATATTAGAATATAATAGTAATAAAAAGAAATATTAGTTTCATTTTTTTTTTCTTCCAACATTTTAATAATTTGGAAATTATAGAATATAAATATTGTTAACACTATTTTAAATGAAACTAACAACAAAAAATTATGTGGATTCACATTTCTTAATTATGGAGAGATATATAATTTAACAAAGAATTTCATATAAGATCTCAAATTATTAAGTTCCAAGATTTTGAAATGATTCAAAATTATCATCTATTTATGAAAATTAGTTTTCTTGGAAACACAATTTTATAGAGAATTTGATATATAAGCATCAATTTGTAATAAAATTTTATATAAATATATGAATTTTATGTAAATATAAAATTGCAGATTATTTTTAATGAGAAGAATTTCCATTCTGCAGATTTTATGAAATAGTGAATTTTATTGAGTATAAAACATGTATTTTTTTTTTTTAAGTAATTATTAAAGAAGAACATTTGACTTGGTTCCTGGCAAGCTATTATAGAATATTTGAACAAAGTTTTAAATTTTGAGTTGCCCTAAGATATTGAATACTCTCCAAATATATTAGATACTTTAACAAGATAATTCCTTTTTAAAAAATTTTAATAATTTGTTTCGTTTTATTATTTTTTTTTTTATCATAAAATGTAAGTTGATATTTTCACCACAGAAAGTTCAGCAAGTGAAAAATTATAAAATTCAAGGAGCAAGAAAGAAAACAATAAGTATGATATTTCTTTTATTAAAATAATAAATATATATAGAAAAAAAAGATTTTCCTCGGATTAAAAAAATTATTAGTAATGAATTAGGCATTAATTGGGTAAAGTTTTTTAAGATCTTTGTTTAAATGAGGGTACAATTAAGTATTATTATAATTTAAAACAGATTTTTTAAAAACAATTCTTATCAAAAATAGATTAATTATCTGTATCAAAGAGTTTTTAGGGTTTATTCAATATCCTTCTAAATATTTGCTAATTTCCTTATGTTATATTAGGTACATTTTTGTCAATAATTATCTTTTACAGACAACACATGTTTTTATACATAGATCTCTTTAAAACACTTACAAATTTATGAACTGGCCGTTGGTTTCTAAAATGATCCCAAAAATGCAATAATTTTAATTCTCATTTAGAATAAAATCTCTTAAAAAAATTACTTTTTGCAAACTGATTTACATGAAGTTTTAATAGCATTTATTTTTTCTTTCATTTTTTTCATTTGTTTATTTTGTGGCAATTTGAATGTAGATGAATTATTCGTCTATGAACTTCACTTAACCCACTGTTGGCTGTATCCATTTGGTACTGTTAGAATATGAATTCAAATGTAATCCGTACACAAGAAGTATCAAATGATAAAATGATTGGGAACATAATGAAAGAAAATGAAAAATAATTTTCAGATATCAAACAAGAAAAAAACTGACATAATGTTGCAGCTGCCTGCAAAACAAGGAAATAAATAAGACTGAGGACTAGGAAAAAACTATAAAATTATATTTTCAAAACTGTGGTTTTGAGGCAGAAAAAATGTTTACGCCTGATTTTTCATCAATAAAATAAAATTAAGAATTGCTTTTAAATATGCATTTTATTTTACATGTGTTTCTTATACAATGCACACTAAATGAATTTTTCTTAATATTTATAAAAAAGAAAGGAGTTTAGTAAAAAAAAAAAATTTAATATCTAATGCTTATTTTCCTATTTTATGAATTACCAATTTTACAAATTGCTTTAATGAAACCTAACAATATGTAAAAATGAGAAACTACTGCAGTAGATAGTTTTACACATTTATAGAAGGCTTCCACTCTTTGACAGTTGTGTTTTCACACATTTTTCTCCTAAAAATATTAAGAATCTTTTATTCATTTGGAAGTCTTTTAATATATTTTTTAAACTTATTTTGTAATTTGATTTTTCAGACTTAGGGCTTAATGTGCTGTAAAAGTATTTGCTATTTTATTCTAAGTTTTCAAGATGCTTAGATTACTTAATATGATAGAATAAAATATAAAAATTTAAAAATTATATAATTATAATTAATTTCTAAACTTTAATACCGAGAATGAAACTATATATGTATAACTTCAAATTACACATTTTTTTAACATGATGTGAGATAAAGATATTAATATTATAAATTGGCAAAGTTTTTTTTTAAACTAATATGCATGACTTCTAAGAAAGAGATGCACATATGAATATTTTGTATCAAATTAATTTACTTTTGATATCTTAATCATCCTTAAGATTTTAGATTCATAATAGATTTAATCAAAAAATTATACAAAATTCTAATATGCTTATTTATAATTTTATCTTGCAAAAAATAAAAACTATGATAATTTTTTATTTTTTAGGTTAAAAAATTACAACATCCAATATTTTATAAAAAGATAAAATTATAACATTTACAAAATTTAATATTTGAAATTAACAATTATTTTTAGACCATATTGGATGTCAAAGTAAAGTTTTTAAAATTATTTTCAAAAAATGTTTATTCTCAATAACATATTAGACTAACTTAAGCTTTTTGTTAAAATTATTAGACCAGATGAAACTTAAATAGTTTACAACATTCAATGAAGTAAATGCATAGTAAATATGTTGAATAATTTGGCAATTCATATTTCTATTATTCTGAGGAAGCAGCTATGTTAATGAGAATTCCATTTACTTCTTTGCAAGTATAAAATAGCATATTAAACAAGTACAGTAAGTATTAAACTATAAAATGCTAAATTTGAGGAAAATTTAGTTTCCATTAATAATTCTCCAAATTATTTGAATGATTCTCTAGAAACTTAAATCAAACTTAGAATAATTTTTAAAAGTTTCAGTAATATTTAGTAATACTTTCATACTTATAGTATAAAATCACATCAATGAATTAAATAAATCTTTTATTATTTGAATTTGTTTACCATTTTCCTTCAATAGACTCTTACAAAATATGTAATGATTTCTTGTTATTCTGATAACTCTTTCATTATTGAGCAATCCAAATTGTTCAATTGCTCAAAATCTTTATTATCTAACTATAATAATGTTCTATTTTTTAATGGTTTCATAATTGCATTAGAAATGAAATTTTCAATATTTCAACTCAACAGAACAAGATTTTTTTCTTTTTGTAAATAGGTAAATTGGCTTTTAAAATTAAATCTGACAGTTGAATAAATCTTTTGAGTTTATAGTTTTATAAATTGCACAAGCAACTCACAACAATGATTTTATGTATTATGCTAGATCAAAGATGGGCAAATTTTTTCAATCGCTGGCCAAAAATCGAAAAAATATAATTTGGCGGGCAAAGATGAATTTTTTTTAAATTTTAAAAACAATATACAAGTATTACAATTTAATATATTAATGAGATGAATAAAATTGCGATTTCATTTTTAAAAGATCCTTATATTGAGGTTCGAAGTGAGATGTATTGATTCTAAGGAACGAGGCTAAATGCTCATCTGTCAGTCTACTTCTGAAATAATTCTTTCTAAGGTTCATAGTTGAAAACACTTGTTCACATATATAAGATAAAGCAAACATAGCACTGATTTTCTGGGCATGAGATATTAAATTTGCGAAACTTACTTTTGATAATGATTTGTAAAACTCTAACTTTGGCATATTTAGAAACAATTGCTTGAGATGATTGTTAGATTGCAACTCAATTAATTCAAGCTGCAAATCTGACCTCACTGCTTCACAATTTACGTTGAATGGAATGGTAAAAATATCCAATTCTGTTTGAATGGCACTGAAATCTTGAAATCTGCATTCGAACTCAAAATGCAGTTTTTTCAAGCTATCTTCATAATTCTTAAGGTTCTCTTCATATACTGAGGGTATTGAATTTAACCTCGGAAAATGAGATAAGTCGTCCTTACCTAGCTGCCCAGCAAATATATTAAGTTTTAGCTTAAAATCTTTGATATGTGATCAAATATCGTCGATAAATTGATTTTTCCCTTGCATCTTGACATTTAAGTTGTTTATATTGACAAAGAAGATCTGTGAAAAATACAAAGTCTGAAATCCATTTTGTATCTTCTAACATTTCGCACTTTGCAGAACACTGTTTCTCATGGAAAAACGACACAATGTAGTCTTTCAACTGCCAAACTCGCTCGAAAACACATCCTGCACTAAGCCACCTTACTTTAGTGTAATACAGTACATCAAAGTATTCAGATTGCACTGACTGAAGAAAATCTCGAAATAGTCTGTGAGTAAGCCCACGAGATCGAATAGTATTTAAAAGCTTCACTACTGTATCAAGCAAGGGTTTCATATTCAATGCAGATTTACACAGGGCATCTTGATGTATAACACAATGTAGAAAAACATTGTTCCCGGGATAGTTTTGATTAAAGAGTTCAAGAAATACAGATTTTCAAGTCACTGTTTTTCAAGATAAGCTTACAGTCTCAAAATTATTTTTCTTGTCTGGACATAAAACATCACAAACTTGGAGCATGCATTGTTTAATGAACTCCCCATCACTGAGAGCTTTATTATTTTTAGCAATATTGTATGCTACAATGTAACTTGCATGTGTAGCTGCTTCTTGAATACTGTTTACCTTCTTGAAATAATTTTGCCGGCCTGATAATTTTTTACAAAGACTTTCTGCATTTTGTTTTTCTTTTTCATATTCCGACATTGTTTCGTAATTGGAATTCTTATGCTTAGATGTGAAATGTTATATTCTTTGAAAACTGCTACAGCTTCATTGCAGATAAGACACACCGGTTTAACTTTTACAACTGAAAAAAATATTTGCTTGTCCATTCATCATTAAAAGTTATTATTATTGCTTGTCCATTCATCATCACTCTGAATCAACTTTATGTTTTTCGTAGCCATTTTGGGGTTGAAATATTTTCTGAATAACCCAAACAAGCACTAGCTACGCTATACTTTTAATAATTTCACCACACACTATTCACAATGACGCTATATTTCCACAATCTTTCAACACGTAATCAATAATATTAGAGCTCATGCCAAAAGAAAGATGGATGGAGCTTACAATGCGCAGTCTGCCACATGTAAGATCTAATTCATCTATATTGAATTCCCATATGTCTGATCCACAAGAAAAAAATAACGCTTGTTGGCGCCAATCTACAGCTATAACTAACAAATAACTTCCGCTTTTAACACTTTACTGATTGAAAACTGCCTGTGTTTGCTATTTCTTTCGATTTATGTTTTGTAGAACAAAATTAGAGAATGTGAACAGATTACCATCTCTTTGAAAAAAAAGGAAGAAAAAAATATAATATTTAAACAAAGTAGAAAAGGAGATGGGTGTATAATATATGAATATTTCTTTAGTTATATAGAATATATAAATATTTCTTTTAATTTGCCTCTGACCGGCAAATTAAAATTCTATCCGCGGGCCGGAGTTGGCCCGCGGGCTGTAGTTTGCCCATCCCTGTGCTAGATAGTAATTTTGAATTTGTAAACCTAATGTTCATCAATTAATTATAAAATTATATTCAAAAATGATTATATTTAAATATATTAAATAATAGTTTAAAATGAAAAATTAAAAAAAATTTTAATGCTGTAAACATAAATCCATAAATAAACCTAAATCAAAAAATGATTTACAATTGCACATTTTGACACTTCTAAATCAAAATTTTTACTTAAGCTAGTGATCATATTTTAGATATAAGGAATCATTTATTCATTTTTTAAAGCTAACAGAACAGAAACATCTAAGATGAAACATAAATTTTGTGACAAAAATTAGTTATCTTAGTGAATATATTTGCCACTAAGATATTAAGGATTAAATAAATTAAAAATAAAAAATACAGGCTGCTGCTGCTTAACATGCAATAAAAATACCCTACTGTAATAAGAATATTAGGAAAACTATTTAAGATAAATAATCACTTCTAATTAATTATGTTTTGCAAATACAAAAAAAGAAGAGAAAAAAATGCACAACCATGAATTTTATCATTTAACAACTATAAAGCAATATTAATCACAGAAAAGTAACATTGTATAAAAACACTGTTATTATATTAAAAAATAAAATTAAAGAAAAATATGGAAATAAACAAATATATATACTGACTAGAATTTCTTGCAATTCTTTATAGGCTACTTGATAACGTTTTATAGTATCTGGGATCATCATCATTGATTCCTTAATTACTTCTTCCTATAAGAAAAAATTCAGGGCATTAAGAAGTGGAGTACTGAATAATTTATTATAAAAATAATAGTGGTTTGGAATAATGATTACATATAATTTTGAAAATAAAATATTTTAATTTAAAGACAGATATATATTGGAACATTGTATACATAATTATTTTTTAATTCAAAAGTTTGACAGTATATAAACATTGTTAATTATAATTGAATTTACTTATTTATTTTTATCAACTTTGCACTAAATACAAATGGTTGAATTTTTAATGAGGAAAGAGAACATAAACAAAGTCAAAATAATAAATTTTACTTGCAGTGGAGTAATTACAGAAGTTAATAATTACATTCTTCTTATATATTATCTTTTCATATCATTCTTTTTGTACGAAAGCAATATTGTCTTTGTGCCCAAAATGGTATCACTTTGTTTTTTAAAACAATTACGAGATGTAGTAAGAAGCATTTAAAAATAACAAGTTGACAAAATTTAATTACCACTGCAAATCTGAATTCATTTTTACACAATTGAAAATTCTTTCAACATAACAAAATTCTAAAAAATATTTTATTATAACTGACCATAATTAGGATATAAAACGGATTGCTATAAAGAAATTTTTCACAAATGTAGAAATATTTTCTACATAGAAGGAATAATTCATAGAGAATTATTCTTTCTGCATTATCCCTTGAAGATAAGCAACACACACATTAACAGTACTTATAAATAAAAATATTTGAAGATTTCACTTTTTTCCTATGTTTATGATAGAGGTATTCAGATATCTAAATATATTGAATGAGAATTTTTCCTAATACAAATATTAAATTAGTTTAATAATATACTGTAGTAATAATACAAATTAATTTAATAAAATGTAAATTGATTTATATTCATTTATATCAATTATTAATTCATATGATGCTGTGTTACAAAAATCTGAATTTATCTAGTTTTAATG
Source organism: Latrodectus geometricus (assembly GCA_026290005.1). Lineage (NCBI taxonomy): Eukaryota > Metazoa > Arthropoda > Arachnida > Araneae > Theridiidae > Latrodectus > Latrodectus geometricus. The sequence continues at coordinate 17,965 of JAPDSC010009514.1, read as the reverse complement.
CAAGGGTCATCAAATTTTTTAATCAAGATATTTTAAAGTGACAAGGCAGTGAAAAATGTTTACCATTTCAGTTTTTGTTTGTTCTAACACTAACAGTTTCCAGGATATCCATTATGATATTAAGTTATTTTTACTGGGTAGAATATAGCTTTATCATTTGTCTATTTGTAACATGAATGCTGAAATGAACAAATATCATGTACCATATTTTCCTGTATGTAATCCGTGGATGTGTTAAAAAAGTTCTGAATTTCGTTGTGCGTATTATACGCCACTGTGGATAATCTGATAAAAAATATTCTCCATCAGAAATGCTTACAAGAAAGTTTTGAAAGAAATGCTGTTTATGTTTCACAAAATAAATAACAGGCACATCTGAGTTACTTAAGCTATAAACAGGTTTTTCCAACTACATTCAAAAACCAATTTAGTTCCTCGAAAGACATTACAGTTTCATGTCGCTAATGTCATTTCGCAATTTGTCTTGGCATGAGCTGTTTTGTTTTGAAAATATTTAAATTCATATATCGTCATGGAAGCGAAAACTTCCATGAACTTTCCAAAAAGTCACACAGCAGATATAAATTAAAAGCTATAGCGAAAGCAAATAAGAAAAAATGGTGTAAAATGTGTTAATGTGAAGTAAAAAACAAAGCACACATGGTATGAAAGAAAAATGTATAAAATACACAGATTGTAAACAATCCATTTATTTCATTTAAATATAATGAAGCAAACATATATAGTTTTAAGTATGTCTAACATCATTTTGAAAGTTATTAGAAGCTAAATATCAATAAATTTTGTTAGAATCTTCTCAAAATTATCACTCTTGATTGATCTCATACTTTCATCTTAAGTTTATCACACTTTCTCACGAGGTGGATCCAGACAGATATGTTTCATAATAAATGCTTTCTTTTTCCTGCACAATTTATTATATTTTTAAACATACTGTGCATTTCTTTATTTTATAAGACACCAATATTATCTGCAGGACATATTTTAGACTATTCACCAGAAAAAAAATTGCTGCTGATTATACGATGTTTCCTTCCCCTTTTACTCGAAAAAAGAATATGCAGATAATACGCCACTGCAGTTTTCTTCAGGTGCTGTGGTTTATTTAATGTGGGCAGTTGAAAATAATTAGATATCGTTTTTTCAGTAACATTATTCCAAACATACACTTTCAAGAGCATTGTGTAAAAAATATCAATTTCCTAAGATGATTCAAAGATATGATGATTCAAAGATATTATCACTTTTTCCAAAATATCTTGTGATATTTTGACTTCAATATACATTACACTCAATTGTATGCAAAGTCGAAACTTAAATTAGCTGAAAAAGCAATCCTTGTGGGACTCCAAGAGAAATTCCACACTAACTACTTAAAAAGGTGCTGAATAGAATAGGTATATTGATTGCATAAATCACAGTAAGATTTATAAAAAGTATTTTCCTTTAATTTCGAGTTTAGAACCAAAACTATGTTTTATTCATTACACTGATTAACATTTAATGTTGAAATTAGTTATCCATAATTCATAGATTCTCCAATAATAACATCAATACAAGTTTCTAAGCAATAAAATAAAAAAAATTAAGAAAACATCAGATGATAATTAATAAAAGCAAATAAAATAAACATGAAAGTTAGATTGCAGAAAAGATTTTCAAAAATTTAGTTCATAAATGGGAATTTTGATTGCAACTATGGGACCCTGTTAGGGACCAGCCAACATTTAGTAAAATTGTGAGTACTTGCAAATTAGAGGTTCATAAAAACAAGTGTCTTCTCTAATTACTTTTTTTCTAAATGTTTCTAATTGATGAAACAAAAATATTTTTATACTTGTATTAGATAAATAAAAAAAAATGATATCCTTTATTTAAGCATACAATATATAACACATATTTTGTAACTGATCATCCTCAGAGTTTAAATATTGATATATTGAGTTAAAATACCTGAAATAACATGTCACCATAAAATTAGATGAATTGATTAAAAACTAACAATTCCATTTCTATAATTAAAATTCATAGGAGATATGGTTTAATATGTACATGGCTTTCACAAGTATAATGATAATGTCAATTAAGAACTAGACAACTAGAAAATATTGAATTTTTCAAATTTATTATATATATATATTTTTTTTTTAAAAAAAGAAATTTCAAAATAAATTATAAATTAATTATAACTTCTTTCACAAAAACTTCATTTCAGAAACAAAGTCTAACTTCCATTTAACAATTTTTACAAAATAATATTTCTAATAAAATAAAACTTCAGGAACTGAAACAGTATGCATACTGATGGATTGAGTTTCTCATATTCCAAACTTTCAGAAGAATTAATTCATTTGAAATCATATAAACGTTTGAAATTTACTTTAAATAATCTTATAAATATTTGTAAATCAAACACAATTGGTTTTATCAATGATGATTACTCAATAATTTTCACAACTCTTTTCAGATACTTTGTCAGTAAGCATTACTTCAAAAATTGTAATTCCTTTGGCAATGTTTTACCAATATATATAAAAAAATTTGAAATCTATATTTGTATATTTTGTGTATTTATTTAAATTCCAATTGTAGTTATTTTAACTTTCCAATGTATTCACTGAAATTTTTAGTAGTATTCCAGGTACTTATATATTACCTTATCAACACTTACCCCCATAAAAATACATTGTCAGATTGGTGGCAATTTTAATAATTTCAAATAAATTAAAGCTTTAATTTATATGGTAATAAACTGAATCATTAAATGACATTTTTTTTAAATTTGATATGGTTGATTGGGTAATACATAAAGTACCCTATTCCAATACACTCCTGCAATTGATCATCAATGGAATTGCTAAGTAGTTTCCATCAGAAATAAACTTTGGCATTTAAGTAAGTTTTACCAATAAATGATAATTATTTAGTTAATATAATCCAACTAAAATTTTTCTGTAACTTCTAAAAATTTTAAGCTTTTTTAAACAATGCATAATGCAAATATTTACAATAGAAATTCCAATATTTTTCTTTTCATGTACGATGATTATCATACAGTGAATACAAGGATATAACGAAATTCTATGTTTTTCCTGATAATAATACCATTTGTTTTTACTTGTGTAGAAATGAATAAATATTTTGATTTAAAAATTTTAAATCAATAGTTGAATTTTTGCTTTAAAAGTGAATACAATTGATGATGTTTCAAAAATTTTTTTGTAAAGGCAAATTATGCATTTGCACAAGGTTTCAATATGGAACATTCAGAAAACAAAATTCCACTTCCTAATATTGATAAAAAGAAGGGGGGGGAGTGCTAGGATAAAATTTCTACAAAAGGGTAAAAAATTTTATAGCATAAAAACTACCTCACAACATAGTATAAGGATAAAAGACAAGGCAATTGATCTATTTAATCATTCAGTCCTGATTTATCTAAAATGCTTTGAATATTTTTAGCCAGCTATTATTATTAAATGCTTTATTTTTAAAGTTGTCTTCTCTATATTTTCTTCCAGATCATACTTAGTTAAAACACACAAGAAGTAACATTAAATAATTTATAAAATACAAGAAAATTAGATTGAAACTTTGAAGCTAGAAAATTTGATTACATCAAAATTTATTAAATTACCTTCACTCATATAAATTTAATATAAAATGTATTAAAAATGTGTTTATAAAACAATATTAAAGATATAAAAGAACATCTATTTGACATTATGGAACTAAAATAGAATTCTAATAAATAATGCTATGTTAAGAACCTGTTTTCGAATCATATAGCTGTCTTCACCAGATGCCTGCATTTTTTCCAGCTTTGCTTTCTCTTTTTCTGCTTCTTTTTCATACATTACTTTTTCTTTAGCTAATCTGAAATTATAAATGTTTAATAAAATATTTTATATGAATGTTTAAATATTAAAGTATGGAATTTTTAACATTTATCAAAAAGAAAGTATTTTTCTATTTCACCCATGGGTGATAATATAGCCAAATAATAACAATCGAAACAATTGCAGCTTTTACTACCCTTTTCTTGAAACAAAAACTTTTTATTCATAATAAACATTTAAAATAAAATGGAAAAATATATATGCCATTAAAATAAAATTTTATAATTAACAGTTACTGTTTTTTCAGCTGTTTTCCATAAATTGTCATCAAAAGTGTCAACATGTGGCGAGATTTATACTGGTGAAATGTATTAGTACCAAAAATAGATAAGAGGCTCTTTTTAGAAACATAATAGTAAATATAATAAACACACAAGTAGAGAATTATTTTGTAGAAAATGTGTAACTATTTTCTAATGAAGGATTATTTCATTCAAATTTACAAAATAATTTTATATACAGAAGTAAATTAACAATGACAATTTATTCATTTTTTCAATATAGTGATTTTAAGCAAGTTATTATCTTAAAAATCAATTACATTATTTAAGAATTCATTTAATGAAAAATATAAATACATTGAATAAACATTAATAACACAGCTAAAATATAAACAACAAATTTTATTCTACATATATATATACATATATATGAGCCTCGATTGGATCTAAACCAATCAGAACACGGTTCAGTTTTGTCGAGCTTGAGGATCAATCGTGATCACAACTTGGCGAGAATCAAATGGGCACCCTAAAGTACAGTCTAACTTTACTATTAATTATACTTGCATACAAATATCAAAATTTTATAATTATTACTGTCAAGATAGTTTAAATGTATATAGTTACAATCTCATTTCAGAAAAAAATCTGGAATAATCAGTAATTGATTAAAAGATAAATACTACAATAAAATAACTCATAAACAAATTCAATATTTTCCCTTAAGAAACAGTCACTGTAAATTAAAACCAGAGAAAATGAAAAAAGAACCTTTTAGAAATTTTTCACTTTTAATCTCATTCTAACATTTTATGTTCCATTTCTATTAAAAAGAATTTACTTGCTGTAAAATTATTTAAAAAGAAAATGTATTTAAAATTTCATCAATGTGCTTTACAGAGCAACCCACAATATTTAGAAATGGTGTAAAAGCTATATAGTTAAAGTTATAATAAAAATAGTAATAAGAGTTTAAAAAAATTATATAGAATTTCATTCCATATTAGAAAATCTTGATAACGCTAAAAAACATTCTAACCATTTTGATTTGATTCCTTTGAAGGTCTATATCACTTGATTTTGTTTATTTGTTATTTAATGACCATGTTTCACACAGAAGGTATAATTAGACTAAATATTTGTCTGAAATAGAAGTCAAATACATGAACTGGAAAACAGAGTGGTTCTATTTTATTTGAAAAAGAATGAAATAAGCATTTTAAGAACTTTTGAATATATAACTAAGTACTATTGGATTTTCATGGTCTTCCCAATCAAAATGATGCTAAAGAGTATCATCAAGCTAGAAATATTCCCACATACTTTATGACTTTTATAATCCTGCATTGTCTTAAATAACATCAATGGATTATTTCTTCCATAGGATTTTTGCTACAATTTTCCATAAGATATAATTCTACATGATGATGAGTTGTATTTGGAATGATATTTTTTTCTGCTTAAAATTTTTTCATATTGCTCTCCAACAAACTTAAGCATAACTGTAATTCTATTTTATATTTTATTACAAGGTAATACATTCTTTTTTTTTT
>JAPDSC010009495.1:166081-195171 GCA_026290005.1 Latrodectus geometricus | reverse complement strand
AAAAAATTAAATGATCTCTGTATTTTGCTAAAATGCAGGAACCTTCTGCGCGGTTCCATTGTAAATACTTGTTTGTATCATTGTATTACTTTTATATTCCAATTGTAAAAAAAAAAAAATTTTTTTTTTGTTATTTTTCTAAAATGCATTGTAAACTTTTGAATGCTTCTATCTCTTATAATTTGTTTCCTATCATTCCATCACCATGCAATTGTATCCCGGGAGTACTTCCCATTTGGTAGTCTTTACTGTGTTATTTATCAATTCAACCTAGGTAGACTCAAAGTCAACTTTATATGCTCCACAAGATATTATGATAGAGGTCAACGGCGAAAAGCTGGATACCTCGCCTCCTCAACATATGGACCAAGTTTATAAAAATGGAATTACATGATATACAGCTCTATTTTTTGTTAAACATTTCCTGGCGTGTATTTCATCGTTTCAATGATAAGAATTGGCTCTACAATTTAAGTGATTCAATACCATTGGATTTATTTGAATGAGTATATTACAAATGAAATATCTAGGCTAACCAGCCCATAAACACGCGTGCATTGAAAGAAAATATTCAATGAGGGGTCAACGAAATTAAACCACATTCACAAAATGATCATGTAAAATTTCAGTAAGAGAGCACAAACCAAAATATATCATTTGTACTATTTGTTATTGCTTTGCTCATTTTATGTTTCGATAAAATATAACAATTCAAACGAATTAATACTGTTTCCCCCCCCCCCAACATATCTTGGGTTAAATCGAGGAACTATTTTATTAGTTACTCAACTCCTTAATGTCTGCCAACCATGTTTAAGATTGGAGAAAAATTTTAGATTCACATCCCAGTTTATGTTTTTCTTGTATTCATTTTTAGATTATTTTGAGGTTATATTCTAGCTTTTTAATTAGGCATAGAGTTTATTATATAGCTCATTTATAATAATAAAATTATTCATCAAATATATCACTCCAAAATTCAAAATTAATATTTCCAGTAATTTCAAAACAATTTTAGCTGATTTATTTGAAAATCCTGTATGGGCATCTGAGTCACATTCCTGATTCCTCCCGCTAATCACTTTTCGCCTTCTACCGACATTTTTAATTCATGATGAAGTAAAAACAGCTTCCCTGCTATATGCTTTGTTCTTCCAACAGGTTAAGGGCATCTGAGAATATTTAGAAACTTTTTTTCTTCAATAAGATTAGAGTTTAATACCTTTTCTATCCCCTTTAGAGCAACAATAGTTTTTGTATTTATAACTACAAGAGTAATTTTATAGTAAAATTACACTTTCCAAGAATAAATTTATTATTAAAAAGTAAAATATTGAGAATAAAGATTGACTCTACTCCTAGTACATAATAGAATTTCTTAGAATATACAAAATATCATTTAATTCAATTTCAATAAGCGTTATTTAATTAAAAAAAATAAAAAGAGTTAGAGTTTTCTAAGAGGGATACAAAAAGCTGTACCTCGATACCTAGAGTCTCTTCTGGCAGATGGAAGACTTAATTTGCAATTTCAAAAGCTTCTCTTGCATTTAGTTTTATCTTTTGTTGGAAAAATAAATCTGAATTTTTTCTCATCAGCAAAATTCTAAAAATCAGATATTTAAGTTAAAGCCTATATGGGCAGCAGATTTTAAGTCTAGGTAGTTTCAAGGAGATATTAAAAACCTAAGCTGGAAGCTAAGTATTATATTTCACGTTTATATCATACTGATAAAAGAGAATAAAAAGAATTATTATTGTATTGTACTGTATTTTTATTATCATTTTATTGCGGTATTGATATTTAGTTATAAGTAATTTGTGTATATATATATATATATATATATATATATAATTAGAGGAATTTATATGCACTTCACAGTTTCTTTTTTGTTGCTGAAAAACATTTTATTTTGGAAAAAAATGGAAATAATGAGTTATAAATTTTCTCAAATTGAATTGAATATCTTTATTTCATTTCTTTTGTTACCTATAATTTATTTAAAGAAACTTAATCGTAAAAAGTTATTTCATTTAAAATGATTTTCTTGTGATTATCTGCGTTACATAAAAAAAAAAAAATCCAATAAAACAATTTTAAACAAAATAATTTTCTTAAGACTAAGTTTATATACAAATTAAAGATATGAGTATTCCTTTTTGAATAATGACTTAACTATTTAGTTTGAAGCTAATGATTATTCTTAAACTAATGACTAAATTATTTTTAAGAAAACAATTTCTTCTACCTGCTTTATTATTGAAAATGTGTTCCGATATTTCAAGTGAATCACAGAATTAATAATTTTTAAAGTGAATGAAAACAGCTAGCATTTCTATTCCTACTTTTTCTCTGACATTCGAATAAAATTCATTTTTAATTATTCATAAAGTATTCTGTAAATACACATTAATTATCATAAATTAAAGAAAAATCACAAAAATGAAGATAACGCGAAAATATATGCGTTGACATTATACAATACTCAGGAAGGTACAAAATAGCATAAAAAAAAATCACCAGATAATTATGGTGTTATAAAAATTAGAATGTGTATAAAATTAGCAAATGTGAGGTGTAAGTTTAGAATAAGAAAAGTATCTTTAATATGGGGTATTTTGTGTTATTTTATTCTTTCAATATTTTCTCATTTAACTATTAAATTTATCGTTATTTAACGGATATCTCGTTTACTACCAAGTTTCCTCGCATAGTATTTGTTTTTTAATAAATAAGTTTGTTGATCCATAAAATTTTATATTGGTGTTAATGTGGTTATCAATAAATTTAAAAATAATTCCGTTATATCTCGTGCATTCTATATACTCGAGGGAGGAGATATTTCAATTTTATTTTGCTCAGCAGATGATTTAGGTTCATAAGAGCTGTGAATATTGTTTCCTCATCTGGTTTGCTCTTGCCTTGAGCATTTTAGTAGCTCATCAAGTCTGCATCTTTTTTTTTTTTTTATCGCATACGGGGACTTAACATGAGTGAAATTGAATTAATTTCCTATGTAAACTTAAAATGTTGAAAATTGTCATTGCTTAATGATATTTCAAAAAAGATGGAGACAAAGATATAAACTTGATAAAGCAAACATTAACTTATACACAGTCTGTCACAAGATTAATTTAAGCATATACTTTACAATTTCCATAGGGCATTTACTTTCACTACAGACCACTTAGAATACGCTAATATAACATTAATTTTATAGGATATCCCTTAAGATTATGAGATTCCTACAGTATTTAGTCGTGAAACGAAATTTTGAACAGTGTACAAAGTTTAAATAAATATTTTTAACATTTAAAAATTAAAAACAGCTGGTAGGCAAAGCTTAAGTTTTTTTTTTGCAAGAAAACATTGATTTTTAGACTTAATTAATATGAGAATATTTAATGTTAAATTTTAATTATTACAAACTTGAGTCTGGAATTAGGGAAGCCGAAAATATTTTTGGAGTTTTTAAAAAAATATAACAATCTTGGAAATCAGTCAAAATTTTAGATAGTGTATTAGAAAATTTCTATGCTTAATATGAATGAGAATAGATATGTTATTAAAGTACATTAGTTCTTGCGTTAAAAAATTTAAAGCTTTAAAAATTTAAAAAATTAAATTTAAATTAATTATTATTTTAAATTTAACCTAATTTATGATAAGAATATAATCGATGTAAAGAACCTCAAAATGAGAGGAAAGAACGAAAGAATTCCTTATGTTATATTATTTTCATCATAATAAAATTATATCCAATAAATATTTTGTTTTCCGAAGCTTGTAGCAGCTTTTACTTGTCCATTCTGAAGTAAAGATATATCCAATAATAATTCGAGGGGCCTTGATGTATAATTGAGAGACGGGCGTGGTTTTCTAATATTAGCTCCTCCTTCTCAGTCTAGTTGAGTTCTACTTACATTGATAGTTCAAGAGATCCAGATTTGTCATTTGCTTTTTTAAGACACCTATTTTCATAATGCAGATTCAGTTCAAGTTTACACTATATATTATAAAGTTTTAATTTGAGTTGACATTAGGATTGTTTGCCATCGCTCGGTAAAACGTTATATGAACAATGAATTGGGAATGATAAAGAATTCCGTAAATCTTAGTTTTACCTCACAAATTTATTTATTTTAATTCTTAAAGCAAGTTCTGAAAAACTTATAATAATTGAAATTTTACATGTAATAAAAGTCCATATAATTATATTTAGTATGTATTATGAAAAAGAGTAGATACTTCTCATAAATGAACTAAAAGGAAAAGCATTTTGTTGAAACTTAATTCAATTTATTCAATGACCTTAAGAACTCATGTACAATAAAAATGTAATTTATTTTACAAGTAACATAATCTGCATCATTACTTCATGTTCATTTTTAATTAATAACGAAAAGTCACTTAGGATTAATACAATGGAAAACAAATATTCTTGTATTTCTTATAAAAACATAAGTCTTAAAAATCAATCAAATTGAATTAATAATATCTTATCCTCTGTTGAAGAATTCTTGACACGGCAACTTCATAATATTAATGAAGGGATGATATCTATTCAATGTCTGTTTTCAGTATATTGAAATTGATTGATACTGATCATGGATTGTGACGTGTAAATACGGTTATTAATGATAACTAAAGCAAAACAATACCCAATTTTTGAAAAAAGTTTGAGAAACAAAAAAATGAAATGTCTTAAATATCTGAAAATTGAATGTCCTCTTCAAGTTACTCTTGATTCGATTGGGATACGATGACATTCACAACATCCTGCCCACTACATGATCAGCTACATATGTACTCAAAAACAATGTGATCGCAGTTAGAAGTTTCCTTATGGAATGCTCACATCTGATCTTTTGAAGTTGAGTAGCCTTTGCCAACTCCAGAAATGGAGATTTGAGGATTGATTATTTCATTTGAGTTTTATACAGTGGATAAATTTTATAATTCAACTCTCCGAATTTCAAGTGAAAACACATTAAATTGGAATATTAGTATATTAGATTGTGAGAGTGTTTAATTTAAATGTTCTGAGGTAGCTATCTTTTCCTGGAATTAATCCCAACATGCAAGCTTTTTCTGCTTTACTTAAAACATTGGCTTTTACGGTCTGATTTCTGCCAATATCTATTGCGCTGGAAAGAATTTTCGAAGTCTCGGTTTGGATTATGGATGCACTCTTCCTCCATGTTTTTGAAGTTTCTCAATTCATGTTTTCTTAATTGAGATGCATACCTTTCTATAGTTATTTTTAATGTTTTAATCACGCTCATCATGCCCGATTTAGGTTTTAAATCGTAAACCTTCAATCACAAATCTTTAAATCGTAAATCTTTGCAAAGTTTGTTTTGGGTTTTAAAGCGTAGACTGTAGTTAATTTTTATTTTAAATAATTCCTTGATTCTATGTCATAAATTAAATTGTTAATATCCGAGGTCGTTATCGGGATGGTCGCGTGGACTACCTAAAATGTCTTCGCGGTCTACCAGTAAACCGCGGTCGACATCTTAGCCACCCGTGGTATATACAAATGAAACCGAAAGAAGTCTGCTCTTCTTGTTTATCTTGCATCTGCTCTGATGGAGTTAGATTAATATAGTATTTAGATTAATTTAGTATAGGAAAATGCTGGAAAAAATGATATATTATTTATTAAATCTTAAACTAAATATGAGATGTGTGTTGATTTTATTACTGAGATACAAAAAACATTACTAGAAATATCCATTGAAAAAAAAAGTTCTGTAGAAATGAAAGTATTATATCAAAGACAAATAAGTGTGCCCAACAATATAGGCTGTATTTAATATAAGCATTTAGGTCGATTAGCTAATAATCGACACAAATTATAAATTAGTTTAAAAACTTCAAGTACAGATAACCCTCATACAACATGGTAGTTAGGTTCCTAGAAAATGCCGTGTTGTGTGAAACCGTGTTGTATGAGACCCAGAGCTAGAACAAAAAGGGGGGTTACGTTCCAAAAACTTATTAAAAACAAACATTTTTTTAATTCGACATATAAACAACTTAATTTTTATTAAATAATAAATGTATATACAACAGAAAGTAAGAAAAAATTTTTTAATCTAACGCAACCCTAATTTAATGAATTTATTTGTTGTTACTACTCAGTATATAATCAACCGAGATCGTTTTTTGGGTGGAACGTTATCTCCTTCACTTTCAGAACATTTTTCTCTATTTAAAGTTTTTGCATATTTTACCCTCTTAAAAAAATCTTTGATCGAACTTTGCTTGCTGGTTCTTACTAGGTCATGGTAAATTTCGCGCTATGGAGCAAAACAGTTTTGCAGCTCCCTTTTCAATTTTCGTCTTCTTTCCGTGGAAGGGTCTGTATTCAAGAAAAATGACTCGAGATTTTACGCTAAGCATAGGCCTTCTTGTAATTTTTGTAATGTTAAATTCTTAACTGCTCAATCTTCATCAGAGCTAAGTCCTCAAAATTGATTTGATTTGCATCCAAGGATGCCATTTCCACGAAATCCGCTTCGTCAACTTCTTCTTCCACTAATAAATCTTGAATGTCTTCAGTAGCCATATCCACAAAACCTTCGCCTCCGATTTCTTTAGCGACTTCTAATATGGCACCAATTTCGTTTTCCGATGTTTTATGAATGTTTTTTGCTTCAACTGAAGAGGACCATATCTTCTTCCAACACACATTTAAGGTTGGTGTTTTTATTTCCTTCAACGACAAAGATATGATTTCGTTACAGTGCTTGATTGAAAATTTCTTCCAAGCTTCCATTACGTTAATTGATTCAAAACGCAACTTCGAATCGGTTGCGTCTAAAATCCACTGTAAGATCCTTACAGTACTATATATTATATTACTTTATTATATATTATATATTATATCCTTACAGTATTATATTACTTTCTTATATAATACGTTTTAAAGGTATAAATAATACCTTGATCCAATGTTTGGAGAAACGAAATAGTGTTAGGTGGTAGGAATACTATTCTGACGTTGGAATGAATCAAATCTTGTGGGTGGCATGGAGCATTATCGAACAGTAACAGCGCCTTAAAGCTCAAATTTTTCTGCCTTAAATAACTTTCAACGCTTGGCACAAATTAATTTGTAAACCAATCTTTAAATAAATTTCCTGTTGCCCAAGCTCTTGGATTTGCTTTCCAGTATACCGGCCAGGTGTTTTTATTTACGTCTTTCAATGCACGAGGATTCAAAGATCTATAAACTAGCAAGGGTTTTGTCATGAACTCCACAAAAAAAGCGTTAAACGATCTTTGAACACCTTAAATTCGGGTGCAATTTTTTCTTTTTTCGAAATAAAGGTTTTACTGGGCATTTTTTTTCCACCAAAGCCCAGTTGCTTCGGCATTGAAAACCTAATCCGCTGTGTATCCTTGCTCGGCTATAATGTTTTGAATTTTCTCTGGATACGTCCTAGCGGCTTCATGATTAGCCGACGCAGACTATCCTTGGATTCTTATGCTATGAATTGCAAAACGCTTATAATTTTTCAAACCAACCTTAACTCGCCACAAAATTTGGGTTGGCAGTGCATTCTTCTTGTTCTTTAACGACCGTATTCACCAAACACTGGTTAACTTGAGTGTAGCCTATCTCGGATATAACTCAACTCTAGCATGACTCGCCGATTCTCATTCACGAAGCGGGGAAATCCCCGTGTAAAACAACTTTGAAGTTAATCGAACACGACATGTAAGACGGCTTCTGATTGGCTAGTAATCTTGCACATCAATGTCAACAAACATATCGCTTAAGTCCGCCATTGCTTGCTGACTCGGCGTTAACACTCCGAAATCGTAGGGCTATTCTAGGGATCCATATAGGCGATTTAATAGCTGTTTTTGTCGAGGTGAATAACGTTTCATGACTTAACTCCCCCTTTACCCTGAAACCTCGTTTAACTCTGGTTAGTGAAGAGGGTTGTGAATTTTTCATAAAATAAAAAGGATCCTTTTTTGTTGTATGATATTGACATCTAATGGAATTCTTTTTTGACAACAATAATCACTCCAAATGCTGAATGCCTTTTACATTTTTTCAATTATTGACGCCCACATTTCAATTTCGCTTACATTCTTATCTTTTGTAAGTAATGTGATATTTGGTGTTATACTTCAAATTTATACATCAAATTTGATAAATCAATTGAGCGTTTTATCAAGAAAGGTATTAAATCTAAATTTTTTTCAATTAAAAATTTAAAAATACAGAATTTCAGGTATTTTTCAAATTATATGAATTTTGAAACTTGCGAATCCTTTAGGACACATTGATTATAATAACAATGCATATTCATTCTTAATGAATGCTTATATATTATAAAAGAATAAAAGTTTTAATATTGAGAGAATATTAAGTTTTAACTCATTTTAAAGAAAATCTTTTATAATAACATGGTTATTAAAAATTCTTCATGAATTTACAAACAAGAAACGAAGGAAATCGATATTTTCGCATTGATACAAACACAATTCATTTATTTTAAGCTATAATTAATTTTTTCTGATGGATGAAAAGTTTGATGAAGAATCTGCTTCTGTGATAATACTAATAAATTAATTCTCAGCATGAAGGAAATATATTTCAAAAAGAAAAATGCACCTAATATTTGATTCATAAACACGTTCTATGTCATGGTTTTATGACCACAATGCAATCAATTCTTTTGTGATTGTAATTATTGAAATTTAAATTAAAATTACATTTCTAATACTATATATCTATTAATATTACGTTAATTAACATTACAATTTTTGTCATACATTGTAAAATATAATTTTATTTTAAGTAAAATATACTTGTCTATTTATTTTGATCAGATTGATAACCCTTGGCCACGGTCATTATCACTAATCAGAAAAAAAAAAGGAAAAATGGTATTGACAGAAATTGGAACAAAGTACGAATTAATTGAACTGAAGAATACAGTTTTTATCACGAACGCTCGGCTAATGCGCGTTATGTATGAAACGCATCCAACAGGTGGTTGACATGGTTAAATAGCTCACATTTATAACGAAATATGATGAAAAAAAGGCAAAAATAGAATAAGAAACTATGGTTCGACGTCGGAAAACATTGAGCAGGTGTGCAAATGATTTGTATTTGTATAGTAACATGCGGGTGGCAACACTGAAATTTTCTACAGTTAGTTTTTTAAAAGGCAATGTTCTTACCCGGATAGTTAGTTCATTGAACTGTTTATTTACAGTTGTTAACATGGTTTGCGATTAATTTTCAAACTGTTCTCTTGATTTCTGAAACGATTATTTAAACTAAAGATACTATTCATTGTTATTATTATTTTAAATTCCTTGTGTGTGTGTGTTTAAGTTTTCTAATTTAAATATTCTTAGTTAAAACGATTAATAAGCAAATTTTTTCATAAGAATTTAATAGGAATGCGTTAATGAATATGAATCGATATATGTAGATATCGACGAGAATAACGAGAAATATTAGACTAATGTAAAATGTTATTCATCTTACGTGATTTACAAAATAATTAAAGAATAAGAAACATAAATTATGATTTTGAAACAGTTTTTTATTTAAAGCAATGAATATAGTAATGCAAAGTAGTAACTATAATGCAAAACACGTCGATAATATTTCGAGCTGCCTTGTATTATGCCTTTTCCACAAATAGCTAAATATTGAATACCCGTGTTATTTAAAAATAAAAACACCGTAAATATGTATAACATATTTATTAATATTCATACCGGTTTAATAAGCTTATAACTTTCATGCATATACTAGTGTTTTAATCTATTCAGATAAATTTGTAATATCTTTTTCATATTTAATCATTGTATTTAAAATGGAAAATCACTGCAGCGTTTTGTATGAAGAGAAAAGCTTTTTAAATTTCGTAAAAGATCCAATATTGAATTATATAGTAGACAGCTGTATACGTAGAATGTGCGTAATATGATCGCTTTTGACATGGTGAATCCTAAATTATACATCAACAAATGATACTACGAAGAAGCCCAAAAATGCACCAGAAAGCGCGCTAAAAAATTTATTGCTATAAAAGGTCTACATTTAAAAAAATTTTGATCATTAAGACTTTATTTTATTTTACTATTTTATTTTTTGCTGATGGACGTTAATTCAGCACAGGTAATCATCTCATAATTTTGAACCACAGTCAATTGAGGTGGTCTACTACCGAGCGAGTAATTGTAACTCCACAGCACTCTGTACCAGTGAATGAAAAATGGTTTATTATATTTTAACCGATGGCCACTTAAAGTGATGGTCTGCTTCTGAGTATGGTATCAAACTTGTTACTTTCTGTATACAAAAACACCTCTTTTTTTTCACTCTGCTGCTTCGATCTTAAGAAAATGTAAGACAACAAGAAAAGAAAAAATGCGTGTTTCAAAGCTAGAATAACTCTGTAAAGTTTGTATGAAGTAGACAATTTTTTTTATAATATTAATCTTTATTAATGTTATTATGCTATCGAAAACGCTTCCTGTAGCCATATATATAAGTGACTATGAAATAACAAAAATATTGTATTTATTCTTTATTTCTTCAAGATGCTTTATTAAATCTGTATACAAAATTTTAATACGGGAGCTTGATTATTTTAGCAATTTAATTGCTTATAGAATTACGGGGATCCTCAAGGTCCTCTAATTCATTAAACAAAATTTTCAAATGTTATTCTAATGATAATTCAAAGGATTTTAAATACAGGAATATTCTTCATAACATATTTCAATAAAGGAGCTTAATTTATTTTAGGTGATATGCATATCTTTCATGCATGAGAATATTGTAGGACAAGTATGTCCCCTCTTCCTTGATCAATAAACTGTACTTGGACTAATCTGTTTGAAAGTCTAGAATTATCTATTGACTAGTTCTGGAATATTTTATTGAAGTCTTGTGTAATCTATTGACCAATCATATATTTGTCTAATGAAAATAATGATATTTTTGTTAGAATTAGGATAAATTCCCAGAGTTTAACTCAATAAAGGAGAACTAATGCTGGTGGACGTGTGTTTTCCAATCAAACCTTTTTATTGCGGACTATGTTGAAAATGATTAATGGAATTTATCACTTTCTATTATTATTATATAAAATTTCATGTTTTTGACTTTGCTTTAGAGGATGTTTTATTTACAAACGTCAAGCTCAGTTTCAATATGGTATGTAAATATTACATGGTATACACAATTATTGTTGAAGAAAATTAATTCTTAACTTTAAAATAAACTAAGCTGAGAACATGCAACTTGAGAACTTGTTGGCTGATTTCTACAATTACTGTTTTATCAACTCCTTTGGAGATGTTGTATTAAATCGGAATTAACTTTAATTTTCTTTTTGACCTTTTTTGGAATTTTTCCCCACGAAATTCCATACGCCAATGACTTTTGACATTGAAGAAACATTTTATCCTTTTTTGGAGTATGAGATATTTTTTCGCAGCTTAATTCTTCTTCTTCTTTTTTATCCTCCAAAGTCTGACGGAGTCAGACAAGATCTAGAATTTCGTTGACTCTTAAAAAATCCAGCACAAGAAGGGGAGTTGCATAGAGGTCCTCCTTAGAGAGGCCCATACAATCCAAAATGTGCCGTGGCGAAGATTCGTGAACATCGCATTTTGTGTAGGAGTCGCATTTCTTTCTTTCCTCAAAAAACGAGAAGCACTTAATGGGCCCACTGGCGAGTCTTGTTAGCGCAGTTGAGGAACCTCTATGACAGTCGAGGGCAAGGGAAATTCTCGGCTTCCCACCCATATACCAGTGGTGAGTTGGAGGAACCCTCCAATCCGCCATAATTTGTTCCTTTTTCCGCGAGTACAACTCCTGAAAGGTAAGGGTAGATGGAGTTGGAATCGGTTGATTACATACCTCCCTTGCAAGTTTGTCTGCAAGCTCGTTCTCAAGGATATCTACGTGTGAAGGGATCCACTGTAAATGAATCTCTTGATGCTGCGAAATCTGTTTTAACTTATTCAAGATTGAGATACTAGTCAGGTCACCGATTAGAAACCAATTGTGAAGATGTTGAAGTAAGCTACGGCTATCTGATAAAATCCAAAGTTCTCCATAATCCTTCATTGATAGCACAGCCTCAAGCCCCTCATAAATTGCAATTAGCTCATTTCTAAAAACTGAACAAAAGTCCGGGTTGCGTGGGTTAATTGATATTTTGTCATAAGGTGTCACTATATATATACCACTACCTGCACGTTCAGTCATTTTGTTACCACCAGTAAAAATCTTAATAGCATTTTTGGGAACATTAATTACGACTTCCAATTACAGTTGTTTGAGATGAACTGCCAAAAGTTCTTTTTTAGACATTGGGGAAGAGAAGTTGTAATATTCGTTCGTTGTCGCAGCTTAATAGTTGTAATTACTGATGCTCGAACCAATGAGACATTAATAGTTTATCAATATATACATGAAGATGTTTCGAATAATAACAAAAAGCAATTTTATTCCCGCTCAAATTTCAAATAGTGTGTCATTAAAGTGAGAAAAAAGTAAAACTGACGTAAACATGAATATCCACTAACAAGAAACCTTCATGAACATGAATTCAATGAATTCTTATTAAGGTACAGTAACTTGTAGAAAAACAAATTAGTTACCCGATTTTTCCTAAAGGTAAAAATTTAACATTCTTATTGAATAAAAAGTAATTGAGACTTTAGTAATCTGGCCAGAAAGTAACCGCCATCACCTCAGGAAGATAGTGGACTCGACATTTGATTCAATCGAAAATCACTTAGCTGAAGTGACCATTGCATATTGAAATATTGCAGCTCAGATGTCTCTTTATTTAATGTGACTAAAAAATTTGGAGAAGAATATACCTGCTTTTGTATCTTACTTTTCATTTGAGTGGGTTTAGAATTATGAGTTAATTAACTGTGTTTAAAAGGTTCTCCTTGAAGAAATGGAAAGTTGGAATTTAACAAAATAAAATCTTCAAAATTTATGATGTCTTTCATAGAAAATAATTATGTTTTTTGTAGCTTATAATCTTATCTCTTAAAAAACTTGATATTGAGATTGGCTCATAAGGAAATTTGCCATTTAATCCCATATTAAAAAGATTCATAAAGTTAACGCAACATTAATTTTACACTAATTAAGCATTTACTTAAAAAAACAAGCATACGTTTTTGAAAAAATTATAACTGTTTTTAATGTAGCATGAAGTTATTTAAATTACAACATTCTTACTTCAATTTTCACTGCTTCTTTAAGAAATCGGCAGAACTCGAAGTCGAATCCTTAGTGATCTGACCTTCTATTCAACAGCTCTTAGGTTTGATTTCCACTTTGGATTTAAATGCTCGTGTTGGTTTGGAAATCACTTTAATCTATAGATACTAGTCTAATTAGCCCTTATATGTCAGAAATGATTGTGGATCGACAAACTAAGCAAAAATTTTAGCAGCAGAGTCTGTTATAAATTTAAATTCTTAATATATATATAAATATAGGAGACAAATAAGAAACCGGAACAAATGTTACATTTCACTTCAAGGCCCACGAAAGGGTTAAAATAAATAAAATCCCATAAAAATTTATTGTATATAAATTGTATTTTAAAAACTGCTTTATTTATTTATCTATTTATTTTTTGATTAATTGTATGTTCACCGTACACCGTTATATTGAATTGTCGCATGCGACATTAAAAATTATTCATATTCCATAATTTACTGTTATAAATTATCATTGAAATTAAAAAAATTACAAATTATGTGATTTAATAAATTATTGAATTAATGTCATTTCTTTTTCTTTTTTTTGGGGGGGGGGTCAAGAGAGTTAACATTTACAAGTTAAAAGATTTCTTTGATTATTAATAAAAAAATTTTCAAAAAAACGGCTGAAAATCGATAGTTATATGAATCTATTTTAGATTATGCTAATGCAATACGTTTCTGGTTTGTTGTTTCTAGAAACAAAAGCGCTAATACTCAGTTGCTTAATACGCAGTTGTAATTTTAAACATCTGCTAAGAGACGAAATCACCATGAGTTGGCACTCTTCAAACTTCAACACCACGGCAGTGAAAGAATATTATATTTTAAGAAAGAGTAATGTTCATTTGTCCTCTCATAAGAACAACTGGATTTTTAACTTGATTAGGTACTGAGCTCTCTACCTTCTAGACTCGAATCCGACATTTTTTTCCACTAGGCAGTAACTATAGAAGTAGGTGGTAGTAAGAGGCCTTGTGTATAACACACAAGCTAACAATATATTTCCCAAATACAGCAAAGAATGGTACTTATATTTAAGGTCCTAAGTATGAGACTTACATATTTTAATTTAGAATAATAGTAATTAAGTTACATTTCTTACAAAAAAATTTATTATTTAAAGAATATTTTAAACGCGATTTCATTAAAATATCAAGTTAAGCAATGAGTTCATTCGAATATACAAAAACATATGATTATTAATTCCCCCAAACGAAAATTTATTTTTCTTGGTTTATGCCTAATAGATTTATCTACAGTAGTTATCACTCATATATAGTTATCACATTTTATAGTATATAGTTCACTCTTTTCACATATAAAAAAGAACATTTCAGCACGTGTATGCATTCAATTTGATCAGAGAAGTTCATAAACGTGAATTGAATATCTCTTCGATAGCAGATTCTAATTCAAAATTTATCCAAAGTGCTTAAAAAACGAGTAAAATCTATGAAGTCGTAGTAAATTTCAAAATAAATAACTTTGATCAGGGATATCAGGATCTAATATTAAGCAGGGTTTGGTAAGATAAAAATAAGAGAGAGTAAACTTTAAACTACAAAAGTAATCTTATAACATTCTTAAATCTCCCAGTAACCACGTTGAAAACCATACTTAGTACATTGCTAAAAACTATACATTTGGTACATTTCCTAGCGTGTACTTATGCGATATACGAGTTTTAAGGTTCGTTAAATAGTACTGCAAAATTCAAAACGATTCCTACACTATAAATCAAACTCCAATAGATATCATTGGTCCAAAGTATCAATGAAGGATCCCCAATGTAGAGTAGCTGAACCTCTAATCATCGATAATATTTAAAAAAAGGTCTTTTTTTTTATTTATTATTGATCATCTATTCTAGGTGTTTAATAAAAAATCGATCATTAATTCCAAAAATGGTTCACAGTACGATAAAAATTACAAAACATAAACTAATAGCTCCTTCTAATTTTTTGTTTATATTCTTCGTTAAATTGTTATCGCTCTGTTTTATGAGCAATTATAAGTATATTATCATTTGTATAAATTTCCGAGCATTGTAGAGAACAATGTGGGGCGAGTCTACGAAGAAAAGCATAAGTTTCGAAACAACTCAACGTTGGAAAATACCTGTTGTCTAAGAGATTAAGGAAATATTTCCTCAATATTTGCAATTAGAACAGTCTTCTATGTTTAAAACTTGCTTGATAATGTAGCATCTGCTATCAGAAACATTTCCTACAGATCCACAACTAAAGTCTAAATCCTCACCTTAGTTTTGAAAATATACTATATTTTTATGTTTTTCATTTATTACCTTTTTTGGCTATGTTTAAGATTGAAATATTGCCAAACAAAATTTCACTAAAAAGAACTTACGATAATAAGTAAAGTATATATGCTTGATTGCGATTAATTACTGATAGAAAAAACTGGTCACACTTCTCATAAACTGTAACCACGTGAATTGTTTATAGACTTCTGTTTACGATTAATACGTTTCTCTGCGGTATTGGTCCAGAAATGAGATTCTTTTCCTCACTGGCCATGGTCCATTCCCTACTTATTTTAAACGATTTAATATAGCTGCAACCCATTACTGCACTTGTGGGGAAGAGGGAAGTCCACTTCACTACTTGACAGCATGTCTACTTACAATATCTTGGCATTTGGCAGCTCCAACAACTCAATGGGAAACACTTTGGAAAAAGAAGGTTTAGGAAAATCGACATTCCAGACAAAAGCTCAATAGTCTAATGGACTTCCTAATTGATCATGAGTAACTTTTTACTTGGATGAAAATAGAAGAAACTTAGAAGGCAGAAAGAACCTTACCAAACAAAAGAAATCGACTTTAACTAATTAAAGAAATGGTCAGAAAATCAGGCAAAAGACTTTTCCATGCATCTAGTGAACTGTGACTTTCTATGCCCTTAATGGAGCACCTGTTACTTTTAACCTTTATAGTTCATGTAAATATTTCTTTTACTTACTTTTCTTTTTGTTTATTCTTAGTTTAGAAGGGCTTAACAGCCCCTAGTTGTATTTCTATGAAAACCATAAAATAAATTATCCAGCAACCTCTACCTAAACTGGTAAAGCTCATCTCGAGCTAGGTACAGGGAGGTCTGCTGGCGTAAAACGTAAAAACGTTTCTCTGCACATAAATGTGTTTATGTACATAAATATTCTTTGTGCGCCTGTCAGCAACTTCAGACGTCAGTAAATACGTAATTTTTTCCATTCTTATGGAGTCCGTAAATAACCAATAAATCTATTTTGAATGCATTTATTTGCTTGACTACAGCTGGAGACACTCACTGCTTGTCACTCATGTCAAAGATATAAAAGGAGACATGATGTAGAAAACAGCAAGTTAAACATAAACATAAGTAAAGAAAGCGACATTTTTATTGCTACAATAAAAGGGAAGTAAATACTTACGAACTCATTTATTAAATTTTTCTAGTAGAATGTTAATAGTTGAATGGAAAATTTTGCATCTGTCTTTTAATGTGCTAATAATTAACTTATTGGAACGTTATTATAAGATTACTTTTGTATATAAGAACTAATGTGGTAGGTAGGGATCTACAGTTTAATTCAAATTCTGAACAACTACATTCACCAGATTCACCAATCGTTGAAACTGTAACCAAAATGCTGATCATTCAGCATATTCAAGATTAAAGCACATTATTGAACGATAAATTTTGTTCATTAATGTATACATGATGTGCGCTTATTCAATTTATTTAATTACTTTATTAACGAGGTGCAGATTTAGTGCAATAATTGTAGATATCTCGTATCAAAACTTGCAGAGAAATAAGCTGCTTATTACAATATAATGATCAACATTCCTTTTTCTATTTTATGGAATTGAGATTTTGATGAAGATTTCAGAAATAATTTTAAAGAAGGATAATTGTTTTTATTTTTAAAATAATAATCATTACTAACAGATAAACTGTAATTTAACAGTGTTTTTAAGAATTTAAAATTGAAACTACACACACACACACACACACACACACACACACATACATAGCTGTTTATTTTTTGTAGGTATGGATCGTTAAAAATCATTCAACTTAGAAAATCTTATTTTTTGCTTAATACTGAAACTAAACGGGAGGACAGCCCATACGGGAAATAAGGTCGACATCTTCCAGACCTGTTTTCATAACCAAAGTTCTGGGATGTGAAGCATATATCGTGGTTAAATGGTCAGCCTAATGTGAAATCCTCAGTGTCCAGTTCTCAATAATGTTTAATACGCAGTTTTATCGACCCATTAAAAGAATGAAAGTCTGAGTTGCCCTTCCCCAGCTCGAGGATCGAACCTCGAACCTATGCTTTGGGAGCCCTTCGCATTCTCACTAAGCAACCATGCTTCATACATGACACTGATGCTATAAAATTAGAACATTTTTCTTCCATGAATATTTATTGGAAGTTTATTATCTAAGAATGTTTTGCTTAGAAGAATATACTGTTTAGCAAATATTGTTCCAACAATACTGTCTAAAATCGAAAATCGTAAAAAAATATTCCTTTTAAAAACGCTTATGAGTTAAACATAAACATAAAATCTTGGAAATATAGCAGAACATTTTTCCTCTTAGTTTTTGCACAGGTCTATATCAAGGAAAAAGTTTAAAATATGTAGTTAATTCATCATATCATTGCATTAATCTCAATACAAAAATTAATATCAATACAAATATATATATATATATATATATATATATATATATATATATAGAGAGAGAGAGAGAGAGAGAGAGAGATAATGTAGCACACATAAATTAGTTTTGATTGTATTATAGATATAAAATATATAAATAAATTAGTCAATTTTGACTTTTTTCAACAGGATTTTATTTTACATGACTCGAATTATAAGTTTTCGAAGAATGAAGCAAACGTTTTAAATAACTAATATAAAATATATTTTAAATAAATTGAAACAGTGAACTACCTTATATAAAATTATCATTATACAATTAAAACAAAACTTATCGAGGCAAAATGTTTAAAGTAAATCCATATAAATAAATGAAAAAGAATTATTATTTCACACATTCACTAATTGCTTTTGAATTTAAACAGAATTGCTATTGGTTGTCAAAATGTTAAAATTCTTTCAAAAAGAACTGTGCAACTTATATTAAAAAAAATATTGAATTAATTTATCATCTTAAATCTTAGAAGGATATTAATTGTTTACATAAGCAATTTTTCACAAATACCTTTGAAATTCAAGCTTTTCTAAGGAAAAGATCATACTATAGGAATATATTGAGCAGTTGTTGATGAAAAAAAAACTCAATTAGTTTGAAAAGAGAACAATATAAATCAATTAATATTTTATTGATAAAAATTAATTGATTTCTTTTGTTCGCTTTTCAAACTAATTGAATTTAAACCAATTTACACAAAGAACTTTATGTAGTGTATAATTTTCTTCTCTCAAAGAGAAGGATAACTGCACAATATATATACTCATTAAAATATTAAAGAAATTTAGTTTTTTTTATAAGAAAATTTTTACAAAAGTTAAAAATCAAATTCCTGTGTGATATGAATTTATACTTTTTAAAATAGCTTCATAAGTAATAATACTTATTAATCTGATTGAAAACTTAATGTTTTGAGAAACATTAATTGAGTTAAATTTTAAAAAATACCAAACATGATAATATACATCGGAATGAATGTAAATATATTATCATTTATTAAGATGTATAATTATAAATGATAAAACATCCTAATAATTCCTATTTTAAAAATATTTTTAAATAATTGATATTTTAAATGTAGATATATTAAATATAATTCTATCACAATTATTTCTGAATAGTTTTCTTGGATAAAGAGCACTCGAATGAACAACAAACATTTAAATTGATATTTTATGAAAAAATACTGATTTTTTTTTAAATTATGACTATATCAAGCTAATAATTTGTCATTAAAATCCATAACTCACAAATTCATTTTTGATAAAGAATTTTTATTTTTAACAATGCAAGACCAAGAACATTTTATCAACAAGTTAGTAATTTTATTATTAATTAGATAACATCATTTTATAATTCAGGTCTATGTACGCAAAAAACTTCATTGGTTGCGTTCTTAAATTTTATGTAGCATTTTACATCGTAAAATTTTGCTGAGTTTCTTAATAAAATTTTTTTTTCCAATTTTATCAAATTACGAATTGAAACATTTTACTGCCAATAAATATATAAATGTACTTCATAATTATAGAATAATTTTTCATTAGTAACTTAAATAAATACAAGAAATCATTATTTTTTGCGGGCAAAAGAAATATAAATTTTTTGGAATGCCCTAGTTTTGAATTTAGAAATTATTAAAAAAAAAGGGACGAGGAATGCAACCTTCCTTTTGTGTCTGTGTGTAAACTTATAGGAAATGAGTTTGATAGTCATCAAATTTTCATATTTTCTCTCCTAGGCTACACGATCGAATATAGCACGGGTAGCCAAGATGTCGACCACGGTCGACTGGTAGACCGCGAAGACATTTTAGGTAGTCCACGTGACCATCCCGATAATGACTTCGGATATTAACAATTTAATTTATGACATAGAATCAATGAATTATATAAAATAAAAATTTACTACAGTCTACGCTTTAAAACCCAAAACAAACTGTGCAAAGATTTACGATTTGAAGCTTTATGATTAAAGGCTTACGATTTAAAACTTAAAACGGGCATGATGAGCGTGATTAAAACATTAAAAAAACTATAGAAAGGTATGCATCTCAATTAAGAAAATATGAATTGAGAAACTTCAAAAACATGGAGGAAGAGTGCATCCATAATCCAAACCGAGACTTCGAAGATTTCGCTGAATATTTAGATGTTTTGTTTGAAGAATTTGGGAGAAGATTCACTGACTTATTTAGGTTTTAAGAAATACTCAATTTTATGATATTTCCATTTAATGAAAATGTCAGCATTGATGGAGTATCTGAAAAAATAGGACTTTTTGCAGATATCACATCAGTCTCGGTCGAGGAAGAGAAATTTTTAAATTAAGATGCGATATATTTCTAAATCCAGAGCATATTTAGCGATACTGATTTTTGTAAATTAATTTCTGAGGAAACATTTCTAAATATTTATAAATTGATTTTGTATTTGAAATCATACTTTGGATCGAGGTATCTTTACGAATCTACTTTTTCAACCATGAACAAAAAACAAACATTGGTCGCAATTAACAGATGAACATTTAATTTCTTGCTTATACATTGCAATAAGCTCGTACCAGCCACAATATGATAAACTTGTCGTAGATATACAGTGCCAAATTTCAACTAAACGAAGTGAATAGGATGGTCAGTTTTTGATTTAGGAATACTTTGATTATTTCCGTCAGTAAAATTTTATAAATATTAATATCAAGTTTTTTTTAAGAAAAATTACATAATTTACCATTTTTTCTTGTTACCGAAAATAAATATGTACGTTTATTTAGCTCTGCCATTGGTAGACCGGCTTCGATTTTTTAAATGTGGAGTAGACCCCGGATCCCAAAAGTTTGGCCACCCCTGGAATATAGGATTATCAGGAAGACAATGACATTGGTGATGTTAAAGAAAAATCCATACAGTAAATTTAAGCTATCAACTATGAGGTGTTGACAGAGTTTGATCATACCATTGTTGGTCCGCGTCAAAAACATTGCTATTCGAAAAAAATCATAATTTTTACCGGGAAAATATAAGAAAACATTTTATTCATTAAGCAATTTTGGCGATATTTATCTACACAAATAAGCAAAATGTTAATAAAAAAATATTAAAAAAAAAAAACTAAAAAAATAATTTTTGACTAGTTTTAACTACTGGTCAGTAATTGAAAATTCTGATCACCATTAAACTCAAAATGGACTTTTACAATTGGTTGAGAAAGTGTTTTACTTGAAGACTGTTCTGCAAGACATAGATGTCAAGGTACATCTATGTGTTTGATTTTAAAAATGTAATGAAATTATAAATATTATAAAAAAACATTATCTTTCAATTTACAAGAGAAAACGGAGAAATTATTAAGTAAAACGTTTATATGAGTATAACTCGTAAGTAAGTTAGGAAGATTGGTTTATTGTTTTAAGTTGTTAAATCTCAAAGATATTCCCAGTCTAGTTGCATTTTTTCTTGTTTTATCTCTCTCTTATCTTCAAAAAACCAATATTTAAAAATTCGGTAGATTCTATAAGTGTATTTAAAGAACCAATTTCGCGGGAAAATTAATTTATATGAATTAAATAAAGCTCATGTCCAGTGATTGAGAATGCGCCAATAGATAAAGAATTGTTGAAAACGAAGCGAATGATTCACAATTAAGAAATACTGCAAAGGAGACTGTTGAGGTTCACTGTCCTTAAAATGAGTGGATGCATGTTGGTACTGGTGGTTTTATTTAGGAAAGGAACATGGTGCCGAAGAGGGTACCCGTAACTAGCATTTTAGTTTATACTCATCAATCAGCCCTTTTAATACCTTCCTTGAAGGCTAATCAATAGACTACTGCTATAGCTAATCGACAACTTTCGATTCGAAGTCACACTTTTGTAAAGACCATTAATACTATTAATATCTTCAAGTCCTTTCTAATAGTCAAAGTAGTTCGCAAAGAATTTTGTCCTGAAAGCCTTTCTTAAAACACTTTCTCACAGAATTTGTTTCCAATTCTAGCCTACTGTAGAGTTGTAGGTACATAAAAAAACTTATGTATTGGATAAGAAAATAACTTTGATAAAGCAAAATATCTATTAATAGACCACTTTCTTATCATGGAACTAGATTATTTGTTAACATGATTATCAAAGAAATTCTTATACAGGATCAGTTTCAACCACTATTGAAAATCATTGGTCGCAATTTTGATCATGAGGTGTCCAGCGAGGGCCGTTGATCTCTTTTTTAATATAATGATGGACATCTTGCTCTTGCGATACAAGTTGCGAGACTTTGGTAGAAAAATTGAATAAGGATGACAACATAACTTAAAGTACTCCCAGAAATTGAACTTGCAAATTCAATGGAAAATTATGTGGAACAATCTTGCGAACGGTTCTTCCTACATTAAGAGACCATGGATATATGTCTATGAGATCACGGATATATAATTATGGTAGCTGGAGAAAAAAATATTCCCAATTTTTCGAGAAAAATAGTGATAACTTTATTTAAATATCTGACTGAATTTGACTGCTTGCAAGATCTATAGAATTAGAGTAATGACTCCACAAACTGTATTTTATATGATTCTAAGCAGCCTATGAGTTTTGAAAAATTCTGTATTGCTCTTTCTCAGTATAGAAACAGAGTAAAAAAGTATTAGAGAGCCATCGAATAAATGTCTTAAGTGCTAACCATTTGTAAAATAAAAAATAAATAAATAAAATCCTGAGTGAAAAATTACACGCATTATTATAAAATTAAAATGTAATAATTTTTCTGAATTTTCTATTTTTAATTTATTGTGTTTTAAATTTTTGTAATTATAAATAAATTTTTATGATAAATATTCATTTTTAAAACTAACATTGGAATATGACACAAGTGTGAAAACCAATCATTTTGATAAAAAGATAAAAGAATTATAAAATGTAATAATAAAAAATATTGTACCTCAAAAATTACTTTGAATTATTTACCAATTAAACAATTTTTATGAATTAATAGAAAAGTGATGACCAAAATATGAAATTTGTAAACTTTTTATAGTTTTTTTTTTTTGCGATATGAAACGCCGACCGTTTTATATGAGAAGTACATTTAATTAAATTAAGTGCTCACTAAATCAACAAATCATAGTATGGAAAATAAATTTTCACTCTGTAACATTGAACTTGCATTGGTATGGGAATAATAGATTTATATTTTCGAAGTCTGAATGATAACAACAAAGCCTATCTTTTTGGTAAAGAAGTTCCACAAAAGAAATAGGAAATAATTCCCAATGAACATAACAAAAATTGTTATAATAAAGTGAGTATAATATAAACATTGAGAATAAACGAAATCGCATTGGAAGAAAAGAAAAAATGAGTTCGTCTAAAAGGAAAAATTCTTTCATTAAAATTTGATGTCATTAATTTCTTTGATTTTTAATTTCATTGATCATTAATTTCAAAATATAATAAAATTAGTTTTTTACGTTTTATCACCGAAAATTAGCGAAAAATTAAGTTCAATATTTAAAATTTATGCGTGACATATTTAGAACAAAAAGCAATTCTCATTCTTATCTGGCATTTGAAACATTTCTTCAATATTTCGAAATAAACTTAAATGAGAATTAAAAGAAGAGAAAAAAAATGGAAGTAAAAAAAGAATTAATTGCGATTCGTGACAAATATCTTGCGGAAATAATTAGGAGAAAGGAAAAAGTTGGAAATGAAAGTTATTTTTCCTTTGTGTGAGAACTCATGCGTAACTTGTTTTATCAGCGTGGCGCACGAGACGGAGGTTTTACGACTTGAGAGAGAAAAACTCAGAAAGAAATCATTTCTTCATTTAAATTAAAAAGCACATTTTTGTAAAGAATTTGTTTCCATAAAAATATAAAATAATTTTCATGATGTGAATTGAATTATTTTTTATCATTTTTATGAGTATCATAGTTTATCAGAGTAATTATATAAAATTGATATGTCGTCAATTCGACTGGAACGTAAAGTTTAAAGTTTATCTTAAGCCGGGGGGGGGGAAGGAACACAATTTTGAAGGTTCATTTGAACTCATGAAGTGTTAACTTGATATATATCATTATGCAAATAATGCAATTAGATATAATAATTTTTGTAGTCCATCGCTCAAAAATCGATTTAATTGAAATTTAAATCAAAATGATTAACTTCATTACAAATTAATTGTTTTTATTATTTGAATGAGGTAATAAGCGGATGTAAGTTATACATTATCGTCACTTCTGACTGGAGTTTAGGTTCATTATGAATCTATTTCTAGGTATAAATGCAATAATTGCTTCGAAAGTATAAATAGAGATTATTATGGGTACTCTCCTTTCTGTACAATGCTGTATCAGCAGAGGACCATACAGAACTTTCAGTGTTAACTTCTTATGGGCCCTCTAAGTATAGTGGTCTTTAATTGAGTCGGGTATCGAACCCATTTCCTTCTGATTATAAAAATAACATCTTGAAAGGAGCATATCACAGTCCCGATATACTAGTAAATAATTTAAAATCATAATTTAGGCATATATTCGACATGATTATTTCTAACCTCGAATGCTTATCAATTATTCTATTTATCATCGATGTGATTTACAAATGTTTTAGTAAAAATCTATAAAAGGTTATTTATCTTGTGGTCAGCATGCAAATAATTTAATAGAATATTTAATTTTATGGGAAATGATTGATTTGTTCTCGAACAAAAACAACTGTTTTGACAGAATCTGTAGGTTAATTACTTGTTTATTATTGTATATCTGTTGTAGTGATGATGAAGTTACAGAAAAGGAGGAAAAAATATTCATCTTCTTATCTGACTATGTTTCAAAATTACATGGCATTTATTTCGGTATGTCTTTATGTGAATCTTTTATTGTTACCAACAACTTGTTGTTAAGGTGTAAAAGGCGACAAGGCAGTCGAGTGGAAAAGGGGATCTTCGTCTCTTCGAAATTCTTCATTCTTGTGAAGAAGACGTAATGGGTTCGATACCTGAAGTAGACGAAAAAAAAAAAAAAACACACGAAAAAGACACACAGTTTAATGACTCGAAAAGTCTACAAAAACTATATAAGCAAACACGTTATGCTTTTGTAATTCAAATTCATAGTTGAAGTACAGCTGCAGGAAATCTATCGAAATTGATATCAGGATGTCAGACTTTGGTTCTTAAAATTAAAACTGTTTCATTTGAAAATTTTGTGTATAGCGTTTGTAGTTATTACAAAAAGACACCTAATGTGAATTTAAAGTCCTTGTAAAGTTGTTTATGTCGCTATATATATGGCTTAAAAGATGTAAAACATTCTGTTCAAGAACAATGCTCACTTCAAGAAAGAAGCACGTATTTCTTTTACTCATTTTAAAATTATCCTTTATGCGTTATTGCTGGAGGTAAAAGATAAAATATGCAGAGCGTTAGATTACCCTTTCTCTCCACATTTTTATAGTAAAATTTAATTTTAAAAAAGAAAGATATTTATTACATTGTTTTTTTTTTTTTCTATTTTGAAAAAGTAATGATTTACTCAGTTAAGAGTATGTGTTTACGCTATTCCTTATAGGCCGCCGATAGGAAATGCACTGAAGGAAAAGTGAGTTCCACAATATTTAATAACTTCACAACTTATTCGTTTTGTTTTGAGCTTATCTACGCAGAGATTTCTTTTTGTGGTGTAAGAAAGTACTTTGAACAAAGTTTTATAAGTAAGAACATTACTTTTTTACAGATTCCAATTTATTATTGAAAATCATATATTTACTTTACTTTAGAAGACAGCCCAGGAAAGCTGGTGGTCTCAACCCATTAGTTATATAATACATATTAAATTTTCCTACCATCTAATATCCCCCCTTTGGTGTGGCGTGCAAGTTTGGAGAAGAATGTGTGTCTCTTTTAGTTGAATGAAGCCGTTGACTCGACAATTTTAAACAACATCATAAGGTCAAATAGACAGCCTAAAGCGAAATATAATAAAATATAATCAATTACCTGAAAATAATTCATGAATAGAAAATTATGTTTTTGAGAGTAAAATAGTTGATTTTGTAGTCATTATAATATAAATTATAATACATTTTACACTATTTTAATGATAGCTATAAATATTTCAATCTTTTGCATTTGCTTTACTATTATTACAGCTTCAAATTCCGCTTCAATCATAATTTTAAATATAAATGCGGCTGCGTTGCATCAGATTTTAAATCAACTACTTTTAATGCAAACGATATCAAAGATTAGAGAAATTTCCTTAATTCTAAATGAAGATTCTCCTTACTTTAAAAGTACTTTTATGTTAAGAATAAGTAAAATTTTATAAACACAATTTCTATATAACAGATTATTTAAATTTTTGAGTCAATATTTTATTTAAACAATTTTTGTGTAGAAGATTCGAACAATTCAAGGAATTTGAAAAATTTGTAATCGTTTTTGTATCTTTCACAGTTTATATTAGAGAAAGTTTAATTTCATTATTTCAGTTTTTTTTTGTCGCTGAATGGTCATTATTTGCACACCAGATAATTAGACTAGGTCTACGATAGCTTATAGTGGATTCCAAACGACTACAAACATCGAAGCCCAAGATGGGATTCGAATCCATGAACTACTGAACCGAAGATAAGAAGGCTAACCCTTCGACTGCCAGCTCATCGTTAGAAAATTCAAAGCAACATTTAAACCAATTATAAACAGGTATCACATTAAAAAAAGGCTTATCATTTTAAAAATATTAATTCGTTTGAAGTTCAATTAGTTTATTCCACTCACAATCAGAAAATCTTATTAGCATTACTAAAATGAAGGTTTGTATTTTTATTTAGACTATTTTCTTAGTGATAACTTCTTTTCATTAGATTGGTGATAAATTTCAATTGCAAAATACTACTCAGATTTTTATGAATTTAAGTACATTAAGTACAATCTATGTTTAAAAAAATAACGTTGTTTTTTCAGGTAAAAATGTTACATTAGTTATGCAGTTTTGATCCCAGTTATTGTGAAAAAAAATTACGCATTAATCGGGAGAAGATTTTATATGTTTTCAAGGTTTCTTCCTTTGTGAATTGCATGAACAACCAACCGTTTATGAAGAGTTTCTAATAATATAAAAAGGTTATGTTTGTTCTAAAGAGTCGTAAGATAATTTTCTGTTTTTAGGATATGCATTAGTTGTGCCAAAGAATTGATCCTACCTATAACTAAGCATAGTTAAGGGTAATAGTAAATTTAAACCGTATTATTTCTTGAAAAATAAAGAAATTTTTAATTTTTTTTACCTCTTTCATTTTGAATCTTATAAAAAGAATTATGTTTTTATTTTCTTGTCATAAATTTCTTATTTATTACATCTGAAATTTTTTAATTGTAAATAACTGCTTTCGTTTTAAAGTTTTATTAAGGATCTCTATTTTCTAAATTCTTAAATTTAATAGTTTATTTTCTATAAAAGAAATTACAACACCTAATTTAGTAAGAAATACTGTAAACTAGAAAGCTTCCGGAGTCTGTAGAAATTTGTAGAGTCCTGTTCTATATAATAAAAAATACTAAACTATAACTAATTAATTAAATAAATAATAATATTAATATCATAAATAAAAAAATATAAACAAAAATATTAAATTTAATTTGCCTGAAACAAATTGATTTCATGTTCCTTTATTTCCACGCGTGAATGGTTTCATACTCAATATAATGTTTCCCGTCAAAAAAAAAAAAAAAAAAAAAAAAAAAAAGTCTTTTCAACCAAAGCGTTTTTAATACATTAATTTGAAATTTAATCCATAATGTGCAATTATGATTAAATTTGATAATTCGAAAAGCTTAAAGAAGTAAAAATGTTAATAGCTCTGTTAAAATCAATCCAATTTATGTGAAGCCAATCATTGCTAAGAAGTAAATACGATTGAATGGATTAGTTTTGATTTAAAAATGTCAAATAAAATTTACATTCTCTATTACGGTTGCAGTGAATGATTTCTAACGGTATCAGAAACTGCAGTGTATTAAGATACAGTGAAAATGAAACTGGTTAATAAGAGACACTTAAGAAAAATTTATTTTAGCATGCTTGTAAACGCACATAATAACCCTGCATTCCAGTAAAATTAACAGTATTAATTTAAATCGTAAAAATCGTAATTTAAACAGTATTATCTAGGTTTATTGCGGTTTAAATTACTTTATTAATACGAATAAAATTACTATTTAAAAAATAAGGTAAATTAAAGCTTATTATTAAATTTTCACTAACGATATTTTTATATTAGATAAACGGAATTAGGAGTTAATTTATAAAGATAGCACAATATGTATTTTGGATACACACTGCAACAAATATTAAATTTTTCGAAAAATTATTGAGTTTCACAATAGTGGTTTTTAAAAGTAAATATAAAATGTTATTCAGAAATAAGAAAACGTTAGAGTTGTGTTTACTACATTTACAATAATTCTAATTTAGTTTTGATATTTATTTAATAATGAATTCAAAGAAAAATTAATAAACCCTGAAAAAATATAGAAAAAGCTCATTTGACAGATTTTGAAAAAGCATTTTGAATATGAAAATTTGATTACAAAAGACCACTTACTCTAAAATTAATTAAAATATGCAAATGCTTGTTGCATATAAGTAATTAAATGAGAATATAAGTAATCTAATTAATTTAAGCTTTCATATTTTATTACTTTAGTTTAAATCGCAATTTTACTTGCACTATTAAAATTTATTCTAACATAATTTTTAATTTATTTTTACAATTCTGTTAGTTTATCTTTCTAATTAAAGATTTTCATTTATTTCTCATAATAAATAAATATTCTAATTAATTTATTTTTCATTCTGTTTACCTTTGATATCCTTTATCAGCATCAACTACTTTTCAGCCTTTATTATCTGCTTAAGAAAACTTAAATTTTAATATATGATCTTCCCTTTTTTTATTATCCGCGTGAATCTGCTAAGATATTCAAAACATTTATTATGTTAGTTCTTGTGATAGCAATATATATATATATATATATATATATATATATATATATATATATA
>JAPDSC010009495.1:127682-166071 GCA_026290005.1 Latrodectus geometricus | reverse complement strand
ATATATATATATATATATATATATATATATATATATATATATATACAATTGATTTCTTTTTCAAATAGGGTGATGAGTTGAAAGGGATTAAAAAACTTTTGCGGAATAGCAATTTGCTTAAAATTTGACCTTTGGTCATACTATTTTTGTAAAAACGGCTAACAAACGGCCATGTGCACAATTTACATAAATAACTATAATTTTAAAGGAAACCATTATAATAAAACTAGTTCTTTTATTAAAAAAGGTAAAATAATTAAATTCCATGATCATGTTAAAAAATAAATTTTTCGGCAGATAAATTTGATTAAAAATGATTATTTTAAACATAAATTATTCAAACTACATTCAATTGTTAGAAACTAATTTCGGTTACTGAAAAAACGAAAAATTGTAAGTTTATTTTTAACAAAATTTTACAAGCATTTTATGCTTTTTGTCAGATACGTATAAAAATTAAATGATCCAATTTGTGTTGGAAAATTAAATGCAACATATTATATTTAGGTTTACAGTAATAAATTTTTATTTATTTGCATGCTACAAAGAACACATAAATGGAAAAATCATTTTCCCTACTTGCGCGATTATTCGAGAATTCAATTATAATTCTGTTCAATATTTGATAAATCGCTTTATTTAAACCGCGTGCTCTTTTCCTTGTTCTTTTTGAAAACCAAGAAAGGAATATTCAATTACTTTCTTTTTTTTTGTTTTCAAGAAGAATTCTTTGCTTGAGGGGGGTGGAAGTCGAGAAAACAGATGTCAGAATCCATCAGAGATGTTATTCCTTTCTTCCGAAAAATGGAATGAATATATTTCGAAAATATAAATTTTAAATTGTTTAGGAATCGATCAGAGATGGGATGGATTTGTACCATATTACTCAGATTACCAATTCGTTC
This sequence comes from Latrodectus geometricus, assembly GCA_026290005.1. Classification (NCBI taxonomy): domain Eukaryota; kingdom Metazoa; phylum Arthropoda; class Arachnida; order Araneae; family Theridiidae; genus Latrodectus; species Latrodectus geometricus. The sequence goes on along the minus strand of JAPDSC010009495.1, from coordinate 165,166 downwards.
TTAAGCGATTTCTAAAACTTTTGAAATCAATACTGTTTGGGTGGGGTTTAAAATACAGATTTCGAAATAAACAAGTTTCTGCAGCTCGTAGGCTTACGAAATTCTATTCAATTTATTATAGGATTTATATTTTAAGTCGCCATTTTTCTTATTTAAACAGACTGTTTTGTAGCTTATTTTTTGTTTTCTCAAAGTGATAATCATTTTTTGAGATATTTTAAATATATTTGTGTCCCACAATAAAAAGAACAAAATGTGTAATTGCAACTTTCAGAACGAACTTTCCGGTTATACCTGCAGTTGCAATTTGTAGTTTTGGCGATTTTATAATTATCCCTGGTTAAAGTTTACTTGAATTGGAGACACAACAATTTAGTGTTTTAAACACATGATTTAAATTCAATGTAAAAGTGCATGATAATGAGTATTTTTATTCAATAAATGCTATTATTTATATTTTTGGATTATATTTCTGAAAGATTTTAGGCCTAGCATGGAATTTTCTTTTACCTTATTTTCAGACAAATTCATCTTCATATTGCATGTTGTTTTAATATGATATAACTATTTATATTACAAATTATATTTTATTCTATTTTTAATTCACCATAACCTCTATTAAATTCAATTTATTTCTAATTGTTTTCTAATTTTCGTTCGGAAAGATAATTTTTTATCATCCGATCAAAAAAATCACAGTTTTGCAATATATAATTATTGTAAAATCATTCTCTCTATCTAATTTCTTTTAATGCAATTCATCTTCCAAAATATTAGAACCATAAAATTAAGATCCATATAAAAATTAACAAGGTAATAAGTTAAACTTATTACCTTGTTTATATAAAGTTTACATTATTAAAGTTATTAACTTAAAAATGGAGGAACTATTTTGGTGTGTATCAGTATGCTTGAAGTAATAATACACATAAATTCAAAATAAAATCCTCTTTTTTCCATTTTTATAAGTTTATTTAAATATAATGCGGGTTCCATAAATAATTGAAATATATTTATTTAATAAGCTATATTGAATTCTATCATAAACCTATTTCTATTTAAATCAAGGCAAAGAAATTAATTAAAATAATTTATTTCACGATAAAATTAAAAACATAGGAATAAATTAATTTTACAATGATTAAATACAACAGGAAAATAATTTTATTTGCTATGCGATGTAAAATATATCTGACACAATTTTCCTTTCATTTTTATATTTCCATTCCACTTTTAAAATTTGAGTTATAAATATATACATATATCAATATATTTTAATAGATAATGTGTTAAATTTTAGAAATAAATTCAGCTTATAAACATGACGTTTAATAATTGATTCATCGAATTAATTTGAATGCATGAATACAGAAAAGTAACAGCATGCACTACATAGAATATAACTGAGAAGAAAATGAATCATTTTGAATTGATGAAATATAATACATTTCATTAGCACGTGAATAGTTGATCGTTTTATAATATGAAAAATGAAATTTCTATATATGCTTATATATGTATAATTATATGTAAGAAAAACGAAACGTATATAAAACTCAAATCTATTTTTTTAGTCTTATATTTTTCTTTTAAAATTATTTATCCATTACAAAGTAATATACAAAAGACTGAAAGTACATAGAAATTGATAGAAAGTGTGAATTTGATGATGATTCGAAAGTGAGAAATTACTTATACAGTATTCATCAGGCAGACTGTTATACTTTGCTCGTGAAATTGCTTTTTCTCGTAAAAACATTACATAAATAGACACTATAAAACGCGGTGTCTGAATTTAGTTGAAGGCAAATCAAAGATTTTTTTGGGTCTGAGTTTGAAAAAGAATATATGAATAAGAAAAAGGAAAAAATCAGAAGAGGACAAATTATAATTTCAACAGTAAATTGTGAAAACTTAGTAATGACAATAGCTTCATATAAAATTACCTTAACATTGGCGAAACAAAAGAAAATATTTTTCTGGCGAAGAAATTACTAAATCTGGTCTTCATATATTTGGCCCTCATTTTGATGATGTCGATATTGAAAGGAAAGCAAACATAATTGCCACCTCAAGGCAGATAATCATGAACTACATAAAAGCATTGTACCAAACCATTTTTACCAAAGCAATCAGTAGATTTTTTTTTTCTCATTTTTGACATTTTTTTTTCTCATCATCAGAAGCTCATTTTTGTCTTTAGTCGTTTTTTTCTCTCGCCAAAATATTTAAACTTGGATCGTAGCAAACTGACTGGCGTGTGCATTGATGGAGCTTCATCAAATGTAAAATCAATGGCACTACTTTGTTTGAATGTTTTTTTTAAGTCATCCCATTCTAAAAGTTTTATGTCAAAAATTTAATTATGCAGCATGTAATACTAGCAATTGAGAAATATATAAATTAAATGGAAAAATAATGAACACAGGTGAGAATTAACAGAATATTCTGAATCGTGTTATTTGGAATATATGGATCCTTAAAATTTCATTCTGAAATGACTGGGCTTCTAAAGGAAACATTGTGAGCAGAATTTGTAAATTAAAATATGTTGTTCCTATTTTCTATGAAAAACCTTATTATTTGAGAATTGACTACTTGGTTTAACATTTTTAATTTGTATCTGTAGCCTTGTCTTAATGACCTAAATGTCTTACAAGAATTTGATACAAAACATCAAGGCTAGAATAAATTATTTTCCAGCAATTTTGTAATTTGCAGACGTTTATTTGACATGAAATTAAAATTGTTTATTTCTCATTAGAAAATGTATATTTCATATAATTTTCATAACTGAAAGAAAAAAAGAAATGTACTAAAAAAAGACAATTTTCCTCAAATATTTTGAAAATATTAATTGTAAGGGATAGTTGGAAGTTCCCTTAATTATTTTATTTAAGAAATAAAAAGTGCATTATAATTCTTTCTATTATAATACATTTTTATTGGTCAAACAAATCATAATACAAATCCTATGAACACCTAAATGGGACTAATTTAATGAACACCCCTAAAAAATAAAATTTGATAAGCTTGTTCTATACCAAAATGTTTCTAATGCAATTAATTTCAGAGGCATTCATTACTGTGTGAACATTTCCCAGAGCTAAGAAAATTTGTAGAAACATTAATTTTATTTTGGCACAACAAATAAATGCAAACAAGAATATTTGTTAATGAAAAAAGATAAAAAAGCGAAACAAAAATGTAAACAACTGACTCAAATTTTAAGAATTATCTGCTATACTCACAAATAAATTCAACACCTATCATTAAAAGATAACGAAATTCAATTATCTTCAAAAATCACAATGATGGTAAATGATATTATTTTACATAGAATAATTAAATCATTTAAAAAAGACTAATTATTTTAATAAATATACTTTTGTAAAAATATAAATTCCAATTAGATCAGGGCTAGGATTTCTTTAGCAAGCAAACAGAACAAATAATTCTTAATTTTCAGCATTTTGAAATAGATCGCATGTTTAGTGATGAAAACTTTAGATCCCAATTTCACCATGCTATAATCTCTCACGACAATCTCAACATTGTGAATCTATCAATCTTACCACTAGACCATTCCTAACGATTATAGATTGATATTTTTATTAAAACGGCATAAATTAAGTAACTTCACTGCGAATGATATTTCATTAATTGTTTTTCCTTTTTTAAGCGAAGTATCTGAATCCCTATTTTTTATTTCATTTTTTTTATACAACTATTTTTGTAAAACATCTTAACAAAATTATTAAAAACCATCTTTTATATTTTTATTTTGTACTTTGAAGCAAAAATTTGTACTATTTACAAAATTTAAATGAATATCTGTCTTCCAGTAAGCTAATACTTTATCAATATTTTCGCTATTATATTGTCACCATTTAATTAAAGGTCAATAAATGTTCCCTAAAAAAATTTCATTCTGTATGTATTACGTAAAGTATCCTTTATAACAGTTTACAAAATAATAAAGAATTTTAGCTAATATTAACCTTGGACTATAATTCATTGTTTAGAAAGTAATTCAAAAATTATTTTGATCAGTCTAGAAAAATGTATATTTAAGCAAGATAATCTTGAAAATTACGGAAGTAAGATTTGAACTACGAATTTTGTTTTGAAATTAATCTAAGTATCTTATATCTCGGAACTGCTTGTTTATTTACCGAACTGTAATTTGCCTTGATAAGTCATGGTGACTCACATTTAAAAGCGCTTTTATTATAAATATTTTAGGATAACACGTAGAGCGTTATCTTACAGACGTTTTTTATCACAAAAGCATAAAATCTTTTAAATAATAGATTATTATTATGCTATAACACTTACACGTCTTCATCCTATCTTGTTTATTGCACACTATATTAGAACATTCTTGAAGACTATAACAGTCAACATCAGAGACAAGTAATCTTTATTACGAAAATCATTTTATAACTAAAATTATGGCTTCTAAAAGAAGTTTCTACTTTTAAAATATCTTAAAAACGAAATAATCTTTAAAATCAAAACATCTTAAAGGCAAGGAAAATGTTTGTAATTTTGACCTTCAAAGATTAAAATAATATTTAATCTGACATTTTCAAATCAAAATTATGAAATTCACAGATTGTTAAATCTAGAGGGAAAATCAATTTACAGTAACAGATATACAGATTTAAGAAAAATAAAAAAATAAAATAAGATTTAATAATTTTATAAATGTATAACAGGGAAGTTATTATAAAAACATTAAAGTTTGCATTTCTTAAAATTTCAACGTAAAATTGTGTTTATTTAATACATCTTATTAAAAACGAATATATATTACGGGATATATAAAGATGTCAAATTTGACGGATATGACAAATCCCTTTATTTCATCTAAAACACCTCCGCTTTACCATATATTAAACAAATAATTTTACCCCCCCCCCGTCAAAAAAATTCTTTACTTTAAAAATATTCTTTTAACTAAACATATTCATTTTCTATACAGCGTTATACATCATAAAGCTGCTAAAAATATTTTTCTTATCGTATATAAGCACTTAGGTCATATTTTCAATATTCATGCATAAATGAACAACGAAAATGCGACATTAAGAATAATTTGTTCAAACAGCTTGGAATTTGCATCATGTAAATAATACAATGGAATGTCCAAATGTCTATCAATGTCAGTGAAGCCGTATATCATCACTGACTGCAGTGCCACAGTATATCATTATGAATAAATCACGGAGAATGGAACAGTTTTTATTAATTTGGTTTGTTTTTTCATATTTATTTTGTATCTTCAGAATGGCTTGTTCACCTAAACTAGTGTAACGGGAGTAAACTTCTAAACGTAGAGAGGAGATTCGATCAAAAAATTTCATTTTCTACAAAGATTGTAATTTAATTTTTCGAAGAAAAATCATTATCAAAGATTGAATCTAAAAGCAATGTTGCGAATACAGAATCAATAGATATATAAATGAATGACAATCGACCAAGTAATATATCCATTTGCATCAATCTCAGGTCATATACACACAGGCGAAGCATGTAATATGCATGGCATTGTTTACCACATCCACAGCCATATCACAATGATTACTTTGTGCGGCACAACAATCTGCATCTGTACGAACCATTCTATGTCGATGACATCATGGTGATATACGTAACTGGTCCATTGCTTTCGCTATTTTTTTATTCTACGACGCAGACATTTGTATTTCATATTTTGCAAGGAATTGAAGAAACATACATCTAAATTGGATAATATTGTATCTCAGGACGAATTTAATTTCTATCTGCAACAATTACAGTTCCTTAAAGTCAGATTAATTTTGGATTAATCTGACTTCTACCCTGGAGATACACAGAAAGATTCATCTGATCGGTTGGGTCAGACAATGCCACACCATTCTTTCACCAGGTATAATGGTGTTTGGGTGACATCACATTCTAAATCTTCACTCCCTATTACGCATCATTGATATACTAATAAATTAATACTGTATTTCTGATATTTTGTCCCGTGTTTCTCCTTCATTATTTTCATATATGGCTTGTAGTCACTTCGCAAGAAAATATTATACTTTTGAGCGTACCATACTCTGTCCAAGATTTCTTCCCCAATTGCTCATATTTCATAGAGTATCATCTTCTAAATCTCTCGCCTGTTGTGCACGCATTGCAGATACTGACTTGAGGAATGGCAGATTCGAATACATTTCCTAGTGTAATATATCAATTTTGCGTACTTGTATAGATAGGATGTGGTGCCGTACACTAAAACATTCAAGCCCTCTTTCATTCAACACTGAGACTGGTATAAACGGTTATAATCACTCACGGTGATGTTCTTTATTAATGATTTTATCATCATCCATACTTCACAGAATGTTGTGCTTGCAATCTATCAATATTTATGTCATGTGAAGGTCTAAAAATACTTATGACATCTTTGTACTTTCTTGGTTCATTTTCAATAGCCAATGTATATAAAAAAGAATACTCAGGTTTTGCAAAGAATAAAACCAGAAAAACTCTCACTCAATCATCAACTGATGTATATACAGAACAGTGGAATGTAATAATTGTTTTCCGCTATTCAGTAAAAGGCAGGAACGAATCTGAAGATATTCCACTTTAATTCACGTGATCTTACCTCTAAAATCCCAATAAGTCTTATACTTTTATTTGTAACATCACACAGTGGGAGCATAACAATTGATGTAATCAGGCATTTTGTTCTCTGATAAGAGTAATTATTGATTCAAACTTAAAAACTTCCTGAAAAACTTATATTGTATACATATGATCAGTCTGAACATAATATATTGCTTAAAAATTTAAAGATACCTAAATTTTCACTTGAACAGCTTCTGTGTATTTGGTTTTACAGAAGATTTTCCCAAATAATGGGTCATCTTTGTATGTCCAAAGAAAGGAAATTGGAAAACACTCATGCATTCTTTCCCTCGGATGCGCAATCAAAAATCAGAAACTCAAATCTGTCTCGATTTTCAACAAACACAATAATCGCTATTGGTACTTTACACTTCGAAAAGAAGTGTTTATTTTTAGCTCTAGATGAGTTTCATAACAATAGTTTGACATCAATTAATAAATATTCACAAAAAGCATAGTCTTTAGGCCTTGCCAAACATCAGATTTTGAAATGAATAGTTCAACATCAGATTTCGCAACGAATATCCTTGTATCTTATGGCTGTTTTAAATTTATTTTGAACATCAATTATGTATTTGCTTCTTGAAAAACTTTTATTGATATCGGAGTTTATTCACGTCTCACAAGAAAAAAAAGCTGAGAAAAAATTCGCTATCTATTCTAAAGAATATGAAGTCAGAAACTAATAACGTAAAGCTAACATCTAGGGTTCATTGTAATCTGTAGCCTCACCTAGTTTCCAGTTCTTCGAATCCACAGAATTTATATTGCTAGATTAAAATTAGCAGAAGATATGTTCATCATTCACAGAAAGATAAGACTAGCCTTCATAAAACAAAATATTTATTAGTAAAACATAACAAATTCACATAACCAGCTTGCTAACGTTAGTACAGCTGTTGAAGCGAGTTAGTAAGTTCTCATAACAAGTTGACGTCAAAATATTTATACTTTGGGAATCAGGATAATTTAGTTTAATTCACGCAACTGCTGAAGAATAAAGCAGTACCACTACAAAATTCAAATAAAGGTTCCAGATTCGAATTTAATTATTGGTAAACAACAAGAAAAAGAGGTTATTTTACTCTCTACTTGGATATTTGTCTGATTTTTAAAAGTTTATGCATTTCATCTTTTATGAAATGGGTAAATAAAACGCACTGTTTATGAAAGATTTTCGAAGATACAAAACACCGTGAACAGCAAAAGTCTTGCAACAGCTTTCAGCTGTTAAACTTGTACTATGATGGGATGATTAAGAAGCTGTCCTCTGAGAAAATACGCTATTTTCTTTTCCGGAAGAAAGCAGGCTTCTTACCAAACTCGGTAAAAGATGCTGAGAAAATCTATCCCTGGAAAATTTTCATTTTGTCTAAACTCACCTGGATTGATTGCATTAAATGCGATACCCTCAAAACTTGGTACACATTTTTCAAACTGAGATGCTTTAGCTAGAGGTTCTCAACCAAGCTTCTTTGTACTACTTTAGACATATGACTAATAACAACATATGTGAAAATTTGAAATAAAAATTTTTTATACAAAATTAAATATTATGAAGACTAGTCCATACAGTTTATGCTATCGAGAACAAAACATTTCTAAAGATCCTAAAATTGAAAATCTTAAACTTTCAAATGTATAGTTAGAAATTTAGATAAACTTTTCTTCTTTGAAAATTTGATTGGCAAATCCCAAATCAGACCTGTTGTTTCCATTTTTTACTTTAAACTCATTAATATCTAAGAGGTTTTCCCTAATTGGCTTCCTTAATCAGTTCTTTACATATTTTAAGCTTTCTATTTTTAAGATTTTGACACAAATGAATATATAGAAGCCTAAGAGAAGAGAATTAAAATCACATCAAACTAATAAAATAATGGCAAGCACAAAAAATAAAAGCATTAATTCTCATTGATTTCTATTAATTCAGCGTCCTCTCACAAATTTTGAATGCTTGCTAATGAAAGACGAAAGAAACATCTTTTTACAGTAAAGTTACGTAGTTTACTCTCCTCTTCGTGAATTTAAAGCGAAACAATTCATTAAACCAAATATGATTGGTTGACCTTATTCCCTCAAAATTCCCATTTTTTCCCAAAATTCCCAAGTAAATTCCCGTTCTTCAAAATTCCCAGCAATATTACTTATCTACTTTCGTTCATTGAATACTTTTTTTTTGTTTCTAATGGCGGGCACAATTGAGTAATTAACCCATTTGCCGCAACAAGGCCGGAAACTGCTACTCATTTTATCGTTACCCGGTGGGCACCTGTGAACCAAGTTACAGAGATAGGAGTAGCATCGCCCACGCCACACCACCACAAACCCGTTTATAGGGAGGGCCACATTCATCCATCATCTGAGGAAAGGACAAGAAACACAGAGAGAGAGATAAAGAGAAAGTACATCCATGACCAAGCCGAGATTCGAACCCAGGTCCTCCCCATCCATAGTCAGGTATACTAACCATCAGACAGGGTGGGCGACTGTTCATTGAATACTTTATGAAAATATTAATAGATATTTATAAATGTTTCGTCTCACAAAACATGATAGACATTGATCTGAATGTTTAATATTATGCTTATTATTAAATGTAAGAAATGATGCTCATGTTTCAGTTAAAAGTCTGAAGAAAACTTACACATTATAATTTTCAGATGAATATCAAATGTACATGACAAATTAATGAAAAAGAATTTAAATGAGTTATGTCTTCCTAGAAGATGTGTCAAAGATTTTCATTCTGTAGGTTTATCCTTAAAATTAAGCAGGTTATTGAATTCCTCTGATAGATATAAACTGCAAAATCTTGAATCCTAAATATTTTGAATAGTAATTTAAAACCATTTAAATTTCTAATTGTGATTAATTTATTATTAGGGATTAATTTCACTGGCATTCAAAATAAGTGATTAATAATGATAAATAATTAATTGTTACGAATCTAATGATTCGAATTCTCAACCTCATTTTTTTTCTTGTGTTCATGTAAATCCATGGAATGGATTCATTCTTTGACCTTTTCATAGTGATCAGAACTATAACAAATGACATAAATTGATGTTTGAGGCCGCGGTGGCCTGGTTGATTAGGGCATCATTCTCGTTACCAAACGGTGGTGAGTTCGAATCCCGGCTTTGCCGAAGATCCGTCGTGTTCATTAATGGCAACTGGGAAACGTTAAATCCGTCGGGTCGCAATGTCCTCCATATTCTCATTATAAATTAATACCTCTGGGGGTGGTTGGAGCCAGGCTTTAGGTCTTCACTGGTTTCAATCTCTAAATTGGAAGATTTAGGTGGTGCCTGCCATCTTTGAGCCAAAAGTCGTACTTCCACCTTGGTATGAGGGCGCTCTATTAAAAAAAACGGAAGACACTCCCTCTCTGACTTCATTCGCCTAGTCTCTGTGACGGGCGGGCTTGGCGTTGCCAAGTGTCATTAACTACAACAAATTGATGTAGTTTTTAATGTTTTTCGCATCATGGTCATCTGTCATCTCGTCATCAAAATGACTTTAAGCCATTGGCCATGGTGCAATAAGTTCTTGAGAGAATACCTCTCACCATGCACCTTATTGCACCATGACCAACGGCTTAAAGTCATTTTTAAATCACTACACCAATAACCCATACCAAATGCTGAAAATTAACCTATGCTATAAATTAATTTAAGACCAGAACACCTAACCTTTTAAATAACTAGTCAATAAAATTGAGCTGCCAATCATTTCTCAAAATTTTAGTCAAATGAACTTTACAAGCATCGTATACGTATCTGGTTAATTATTAAACATATCTTAATTTCAAAGAAGTAAAAAACAAAATATTAGAAATTTATAATTTTAAAAATTCTTAAGAAAGTAATTTACTTTAGTTTTATTGGTTAATATTCCATATATGTAATTTGAAATATAAATCATGCAATGCGAAGATTTTGTTTTGTAATCTTAGCATAACATTTTTACTTTTCTTAATTTCTCCACAATTTTGGTGTTTTAGAAGCCTAGAAAATATTATTGTTATATTCTTTGTGTCGCAGAAAGCTACTGATAAGATTCGTGGATTTCTTGATACTTATTTCATTATCCAATTCAATGTTTAAAAGAGTTTTTATACTTAAAATATAATTTTTAATGATTGAATGGTGCTAACTATTTGAGTCGAATCCTTTAAGAAAAACAAATCTGATTAAGAAGGAAGTCAGACTTCTTACATAAAAGAAGGAAGACGTAAAAAGCTGTTTTTCGCAATAGCCACTCCTTATATCAAAAATAGAAATAAATATTTATATCCTAAAAAACGCCCTTGAATGACATTTATGTCGAAAGTACTGGAATATATCACCGAAAAGATCTCGCTTTAAAATAAAAGAAATCCAAACCAATCATTTTCAGCTTGCGCTCACTGAAGATTATATTTCCAGTAGTTAGAAGATAAAGAGGCTTACAATGTAAATACTACTTGTCAAGATAGTTCGAGGTTAAATAAATTGAAAACGATTATACTTTAAAAGAATTAATCGATTTTAAAGCCAGCAGCTGGAAGGACTTTGTCACTACGTAAATAGTATTCTCCGTGACGTCAGCGTTAAGTAGATGCAAGAGTTCCGCTTGGTAAGTGAAGCTTTAGTAATCAGATTTATACTGTGTTTTTCAGCCTATCTTCAAACTTTTTCCTTATTATGCTGCTTCGCAATATTCTCCTATAAATCAAGATGATCAGGAAGAAGAGATTATTCAACGAAGATCAATTCATCTTCTTCTCTCTGTCCCTGTGTCGTTTCTTGGAAGTTAGGCAATTTTCTATCAATTTTCATTAAATTTGATTTTTAGATGCAGAATTACATGGATAATGAGCACACACACAAAATAAGAAGTATTTTCTGAATATAAATTTAAGTTAAATGGAAAATAAATAATGAATAGAATGTTAATATATGTTTCTTTAATACTATTAGATGATATTAACATAGAATCAATCCCGTAATTTTACTTTAAAATATAAAAATCATTTTTTTTATGAAAGAATTTTATATTCATTACTTGAATCTTATTATTCATGGTTAAATTTTAGATACTTACACAAACCTATTTTAAAGTTTAGGTTAAAAGTAAATTACTTACAATGAATAAAAAAGAATAATTTCTCTTTTCAAAAAATCTATACGCTAGTGCATTTGTGAAAAATATCATTTGGAAAAATTTCGAGTTGATTACACTATTTAAAGAGTATGGCCAGTTCATGAAATTAAGCTAGCCTTTCTAAGAACATGAATATTTTAATTAATGGCTTTATATTTGATAGATATTTTTAACAAATGAAAAGAACTCTCATAAGGAATCTCAAATGCAAGGGACAGCCAAAACTCGATTTCATTTTGAATAATGCAGGCTCTCTCTTTTGTATTAGTCTGAATAAAGCCTATTTACTTAGGCTCACTGTGGCCTAGTGATGAGTCAGCTTACTTCAGACCGAAAGGTCTTAGATTCGATCTCAGACACTGTTTAACAACGGGAGGCAGATGTTACTTCTGACTTTTGCGTACATGTCCGTTGGATGGATGCTTGGACATTTTTCAGTTTCTTCTCCTTTCGACGTGATGAATACGCGTGGATACGGATTACTACTAACAAAACACTCTCTCGAAGAAAACAATTTGTATGGAGGATATTAAGATGCCTGAATATATCCCCATATAAACTACCGGTGCTAAGTCAGCCTTGTACCCTCGGGTGCACCAGGCCTTGGCCAACAGAAACTTCCTCCTTATCTTTTACTGTGAGCTTCTTTCTGTTTCTTGATTTTGTAAAGATTTAGAGACTCGTGGATCTGTTGAGATCAGAAACAAGAATAACAATAGAGAGAACTTACATCTTAAAACATGTTGTAAGATTTACGACATTCTTAAACCACCAAACTCTAATATGAGTGTCAAAGCATATTAATTTTTGATGTTGTGTAGCTAAAAATGTTAAACCACATTCTTCGTAGTGAAATATCCTAAGTTTGATCTTAAAACTGAAGAATAATGGAAGAGATATATAACATATCTGTTTTTTTATTGGCACATTTGTTGGAGAGAGTGATACCGAGTTTTCTGGGTTTCATCCCTCACAACACGTTGACATAGCCTGCAATCAATGAAAAATCCTTCAAGCAAATAATATGCAATATATGTAAGTAAGTTCTTACAGCAGCTTTGAGCATTTAGTCTAAATGGCATTAAGGGCTAATGACATTAAACTCCTATGAACAATCGAGATTTTTGATTGGGGATGTGGGATAAACCAGCTCAGGCATCAACCTCTTCAGTTGACAGTACTTTAAAATTTGGTTTCCAGATTTTGAAATAACTATCTGCGGATATATCCAAGGATCTTTCTAGATTATCGCAGCAATAACTATTGTATAAATGCAACGATATATAAAATATGAACACGTGATTATTTCAAATTAATACTGTTAATATTTTTATGGAAGTACTTATGGTATTGCCAACATAAAATTGTTAGACATTAAGTATGATTTTATACTATCGTTATGAATATAATATTTTAAAATGATAGTAAATCATATTTCAAATGACATTTAAAAAAGTAAATATTATGCTGAATAATTAGCTTATATCTGAATATACTCATAAGTCATGACACGTTTTTCATTTAGTTATTGTAAGCTATTTTATATCTATAAATTTTAGCTAGATTTAAAATTTTTTTATTACAAATTCCAAAAATGTAACGTAAAATTTATTAAATAATATACATTCTCTGTATGTAGGATATGGAGTCTTAAGTATTTTATCCGATTTACTGTTGAATATTGTAATAAAATTTTTAACAAGTAATAATGAATTCATTCATGAATTTACAAACAGAAGAAACTTATGAAATCTCATATTTAAGCATTTTAAATTTCTTACTAAAATATATATAATAATGAAACTCAGTTTATTTTACTTAAAGGAGTATTATTATTTGAAGATTATCTTCAGGTTTATTTTCTTATTTAATATAGCTTTCGCAGACTAAACTCTTATCAAACTTCCTATTTTTTAAATAAAATTTAAAAAAGTTAAGACCATACAGTTAATATAAAACTTTTGAATAAATACCATAGCTATGTTTTCAATCAAGATTAGGTTTTGTAAAACATTTACCATATTTAAAATACTTTTATTTATGGGAAATATGTAACTATGAGTATAAACTAATGATCAAAAACTTATTGGATGTTTCTACTAGTTTTATAAGCAATCAGAATATTACTAGTATAATATTCTGATTGATTATAAAACTCAAAAGAAGTTAACTTTATCGTCGAAAAATAGTCGTTTTTATTGGTTATATATATTTTATTTTATGCATATTTTAAGAAAATGTAAACAGGCGAGTTTAAAAAAGACATCGGAAAGTGTGATATAAAACTTTTGAAACATTATAACTGACTTTCCGCGTGGTTTCACATGGCCAAAACAAATAAAAAGAAAAAACAAAACGTTACTTAATTATTTCTTTCAATCGATAACGATGCAAGCGAACGATTATTTTTTTCACCTTTTCTAAAAATTGATTTTAACGAAAAAAAAAAAAAAATCTTTCAAAAACTTTAGTGAGTGAAGTAAATTTGGTAAATTCTAGCATTCGAAACAAATACAGTTAAAATGCTGCGTGTAATTTCATTACAGTTAATATAGCGCGTTCTAATTTAGTTCAACTTTAAATTAAATTAATTGAATAATATGGCACCAATTTGTACAATAATTTAGTTTATTTTAGCAAAATATGCCATGGTTTAAATACCATAGCTATGTTCATAAATAAATTTTCCGAAATGGCAACTAAAATAGAGCAGACGATATTTTGAGTATGTGCGTGTAAGAATTCAAATTTCCTCGAGACCTCTAATCATTCATTGAACCGTCTGATTTACCTTCACTGCTCCACTGACCAAGGGAATAGGAAACGCCAGCACGCGGGCTCCCGCTCTTGCTCCATACCACAAATCAAACGATCTTTTTATATTGCCGCTTTGACATACCGCTCGACGCATGCTAAAAAATCACACGAGAATGTGATTGCAAACGATTGCTTGTTTATTCGTATTTCGAATATTTATATCGTTCCGTGTTATTCGATTGTTTTTCAGTAGTAAATATTCTCATGAAAGGAACGGCCGTGAAATTACGCTTGGCCTATTCTCGACCTATACTGACACGATCGGCCATGTACGTCTGGATTTCATCAAACTGTTATTTTTACTTTAAAAACAGATGTTGAATTTTAAGTCTTTTTTATAAGGTTTGAATAAATAATAATCCGGAAAAAATTGTCCTCAGCAAATTTAGATAAATAAATTGCAAGATAGAAATTCTGAGGAAATAATTTTCATTGATAACGTAAGCAATGTGCAAATTACAGAAATAGAAAAAACTGATTCAAAATAATACAATATATGAATGCTTAACCAAAGAATTAATTTAAATTAATAAAAAATAATTAAAGGAGATTCTCATGATTCATTAGGGATATCCGGCGAGTGTAATAAATAAAATGCGAATAACAATAAATACAAATATTACTCTAACAAACTTAATACTTAGTTATCCGTAGTAACAATACAATATTTGAGTAAGAAAGTTACGCTTTCTAACTCAAATATTGTATTGTATTTATTCTATTCATTCGTTAATTGAATAAATGTTATGAACAATACTATGTGAACAGGTGTCACTGCTTAACAGAAAGAAGTTATAAAAATTGTTCATTTTTTATGTTTCAATACATCTATAAAGAAGAACTGTGTAGGAATATAGTAAAATTCGGTCATTGCAACAAAATCTCTTGGCTCGATTTTTTAAATTTGGATGGAAATTTTTGGCAACCTGCCTTCTACCAATCGCAAATAAGGGATTCCATTAATCCTAATCACTTGTGCAAAATGGCGACTTTTGGCGTCATTTTGAAAAACTCGCCAAGGGTGACCGTACAGTAAATTTTTACCAAATCTCTTTTATAATGAAATTTTTAGTTAAAGGGAAAATTGTTCTGCTTCGCCAAAAATACAACAAACTTCTATAGCTTGTTGCATTGGATTTCCCTTTAATGGTACTTGATTATTCATAAATTGCATGAACTAGAAGAAAAACGTATTCATCGAACAATTTCGAAATGCTTACATGTTCTTAGCGATTTGCTGCCAAATATCAGTTGTCTTAATGAACTTCCTTCCACTTTCATAAAAATTTGCTGAATCAGCAGCTATCTTGAACTACTGAACTGAAAGCCACTGATTTATTAGCGCATTAGCTTTCAGTTCAGCAGTTCATGAATTCGATTCCCAGTATGGTTATGGATGTGTGTGGTGATCAGGGATCAACTTTAAATAGTATGCCCCGATATAATGAATCCTCGTGTACTTTAAGTGATTATGGAGAGATAAAATCAACCACAGCCATTAGAAATGAACACAATGTTAAATTTAGAATGAATTCTGTCCAAGCACCAATCAATATTGCACATTGGAAAAACACACACGACTGTTACCAAGTACTATCACATAAAACAATTAAAATGATCAAAGTCAAAGTGAAAACTCAAATTGAAAGAGAAACTGAGATTGACTTTTAAAATAATGAAAGATAATTTTTTTTTTCCTCTTCTCTCTCTCTCTCTCTCTCTTTTTTTTTTTTTTTTTTTTTTTTACAGTTGGTACAGAAATGTTGTTTTCATTGCTTCATGATCACAATAGACTAGCAAAATCATAGTAATCAGATTAATTTTTCTTTATAAAAGATAAACAAATTGTTTATTAGAGCAAACTATGATTTATCATTTTACGTGTATCGAAGATTTTCCGTTATGGAATTGCGTGCTATGGTGAAATAATTCCTAATTAATTTTGTCTTCCTCAATAAATCGAAATGGATAAATAGCAAAAATTAGTTTTTATATTTTTTTATGCAAAAGATAGTAAAAAAAAAAAAAATATGTTATTTTATATTCAAATAGGGAGAGGTAGACAGAGATTACTATAGAGACTATAATTTTTCAAAGATTCGTAAAGATTCAAAATTATTGTTATGATTCGAAAACAAAAAAAAAAAAAAGACGATCGTTATCTTGAAATACTTTATTGCACACCCCCACTAAATTGACACTGCAATATGCTTGGACGATTCTTAGAAACTTTCGTTTTAAGACCTAAAATTCAAATAACAAAACTTGTGTTGCCAAACTGAAAATTAAAGTTCAGAAAATAAACTAATATGAGAAATATGAGTTACAGCAATTATAGACATTTTTTATTCTGTACCAATCTAAAATTTAAATTTTTTATTTAAGATAAAATTCTGAAACTCGAGTGAGTCTTAAAATGTATCCAAGATTTAAAATATCGAGTCCCTTTATTTTTTCTTATTTCGAATATTTAGTGGCAACATGTTAATTTTTTTTTTTTTTTTTTTTTTTTTGTTATTCAAAAACAACATTCGAATGTTACGAGTTTTGTAAAACATTTTACAGTATTTTTTTGCGAAATAAATAAATTTAATACAAAACTGTAACGAAAGCTAATGTTTAGTATCAAAATTGTCTTTTCAAAGAAAATGGCAAACAAGCATTTAGTTTCCTTCGAGTGGCAACAGTAACAGAGCTACAAGGAATCGCTCTACAGCTGCAATGAAGTTAGTTATTAAAATACTATTTCCGAATTTATTGTAAAAAAATGTGTTCTGCTCGTTTTTGTTTATCTTCACCTTTTCTCGGTCCTTATAAATATTTAATAAATAATTTTCAGTATAAGCCGTCATTGTTTATTTCAAATACGGTTGTATACTGATAAAATTATCTACTAAATTACAATTTTATTGGTTGGAATAGGTTTCTTGTGTTGATGCTTAGGAGTTTTCCGAATTACCTTCCTATGGTCCACTATCTAATAAAAGTTTTTACAGAAGTATGTTAACTTGCAGCAACTTTTTTCAGTCAGGCTTTTCGTTATAATGGTTCAAATTAAAATAATATTTCAATTTAAAATGCTCTAATAGTAAAATTGTGATTTTCGAAAATGAAGGTCTCAGGTTCGATACTTGCCATAGTTAAATAAAGGGGGTGAATATTATGCTAATACCACCTGAGTGCACACATTGCCGTTCGGGAGGATTTGATATTTCTTGGTTCCTCCCATGTTAAATAGTCACCGGAAGATAATATGCTGCAAATTATCAAAATGTCTCACAACAGTTTTTAAGAGCTTAGTTGTTTGTTACACGGTGCAAACACAAAGTAGATACCATTTAAATAGTATTAAATTAACTTTGAGATATATTTACAGAGCGGATGATTAGTTCTATAATGCTAATTTTAATTCCGTCTCGCTGTACCTTAGTGTGTGTATCACACACTAAGATACAGCGAGACGGAATTATACACTATGGTATACACTAGAGCAGGAATGGGCAAACTTTTTCGATCGAGGGCCAAAAATAGGAAAAATAAAGTTTGGTGGGCCAAGATAAATTTTTCTAAAATTTTAAAAACAATATACAAGTATTACAATTTAATATATTAATGAGGTGAATGAAATTGCGATTTCATTTTTAAAAGTTCCTTATATTGAGGTTCGAAGTGAGATGTAATGATTCTAAGGAACGAGACTAAATGCTCATCTGTCAGTCTACTTCTGAAATAATTCTTTTTAAGGTTCATAGTTGAAAACACTTGTTCACATATATAAGATGAAGCAAACATAGCACTGATTTTCTGGGCATGAGATATTAAATTTGGGAAACTTACTTTCGATAATGATTTGTAAAACTCTAACTTTGGTATATTTAGAAACAATTGCTTGAGATGATTGTTAGATTGCAACTCAATTAATTCAAGTTGAAAATCTGACCTCACTGCTTCACAATTTACGTTGAATGGCATGGTAAAAATATCCAATTCTGCTTGAATGATAGTATATAATATTTAAATAAAATATAATATATATATATATATATTTAAACAAAGTAGAAAAGGATATGGATATATAATATATGAATATTTCTTTTAATTTGCCTCTGACCGGCAAATTAAAATTTTATCCGTGGCCAGATAGAACCTTCCTGCGGGCCGGAGTTCGCCCATCCCTGTACTAGAGTATAGCACTAGAGTATAGCACATAAGTACTCGCTTACCTATGTGCTATACTCTAGTGTATTATTAGAAGCATTGTACTGGTATTCATTATACCTTTTGCGTACGAAAATAAAATTCATCTCAAAATTATTTTATCACGACAATTTTTTTCTAGTGACAAAATTATGGGTTGGAAAAAAATCAAAGCAGAAAAAAATAAACGGCGAAATACTGTGTTCTGATACAAGAAAAATGATTAAATATTTATTGCGTATGAATGTAGACATATAAATTTTTTCTGAAAGGTCAAGATTTGTTTGGACGAAAAGCAAATTACTCTTGTGACAAAAAAGTTCAATGAAAAAAGCTAATTTTTATTTTTAGGTTGGATTGACTTTCCCTGAGAACTACCTTTTTCGGCATTCATTTTGGAGATCCAAAATTAAACATATTTTGATATGTACATTTGCTGCTTCTATAGAAGTTCTATAAGATTCTTTTTATGTATATTTAAAAGATGCTATATAAATGAAAAAAATAATATAACTGCTATATAATACCTAGTTCTGGTTTTTGCAGTTTTATATTTCTATATAACTACAAAATTTATAACTCTAAAATGCATATTTTAAATTTGTGTATACATTATACGATAATAAGTTAATTAAAACATCGGGTGCAAATATTGTCTCCAACTATAGATATTTAAATCCCTCACTAATGAGAGATACTATTTATTTATTTTTTTAACTAATATATCACTTCGTCATGAGATAATATTAAATCCTTTTCACATTTAATTTTATATTTACCTTAATTGTGAATAGTACTTTAATTGAATAGCATAGTAAAGTTTTATCCAGACAATTTATGTCTTCGTTTATGCATGTCACTAAATCTATTAGCAGTCTATTTTCAAGAAATGTTGAAACCAACCTTCGGAGTTATTTCTGATACACATTTCGGCATTTATAAAGAAAAATAGCACTCGGTAAGAGTATTATTTTTCTTTTAACTTTATTTTCCTTAATAGAATTAATTCACTTTGTAATTGGAATAAATTGCTTCATTAGCATTTATTTTAATTAATAGCTAAAATTGCACATTTTTATTTAATTTATGTAATATTTATGAACACAAATTATATTTGTTTTTTGTTTTCAATTTCTATATTCTTAATGTCTTAATTTAATTTTTATTAATTCCACTATTTCTTTGAATTAATTTTATTTATTATTACAAATCTTTTAGTACAGAATTTACACACAAAAAAATCGAAAATTCTGAAAATTTACATTTAAATACAAAATCAACAAATTATAAAAAAAATTTCGCTTTTAAATACGAGCTGTTCTTAATAAATACAAAATTAAATTAGAATAACTTTTAAATAAAATTAGTCTTAAATTTACCAAATTTCATATTCTTTCATAGTGCCTTACAAACTATGTATAATACATTTATTAAGTATTTTATACAGTTTTAAATCCTTGCAAATTTTTAACAAAATTCAAACTCCCTTTTATTTTATCTAATTTTGACATAATTAATAACACCGGAAAAGGATAATATAAAATAGTGCCATTTGTATTTTAGACAATTATTACATCTGAACCTATAAACATAAGTCGGTCTCTTTATAGCAATTTATATATTTATCTTAAACTCACAGTTATAAACTTTTTATTCATGAACTCCTCGCCAACAAAGCCGAAAGACTGATTTTAATTAAAAATGACGCATTCGTATTCGCAATGCTTGAGAAAAGTAAGTTATTCTCCAGCCATTGTCCACATTGAGTCCATTGTCCATCTAAGATATTCTTCTTCCATTGTGTTGCAGAAAGAACAAGGGATTATTCATCAAGGCGATTGGATGACAAATGCTTCGGATTAATCACTTCCTTTTAGTTCTATCCGAGAAGAATGGTAGATAACAGTTTGCGATAGATAAAAAGGAATTACAAACAGTTCTAACGTAAATAATAAACAAATGTTTTGTTTACTATTATTTAAAAGTTTAGCAGCCATTAAACTTCTTATATCACAGTAATCTGGATGGCAAAATTATTGTATTTGATATTCAAATGATTCAGATTGTTTGGCTCCTAACATCTAATCAAAATCCGTTGTTTTGATTGGTCAAACGAATATTAAACAATGGAATTTTAATGTTTTCTCTCTGATTCAGCATGGAAGTTATGGTTGCTGGATTTGATTTCCATTTCATCTTTGGATCGTGTTTCTAAAATTATTGGTCAATATCAAAATGTGCGCCAAAAATTTATTCCATATCATTGAGAAAAGTTTATTATATAATGCAAAGGTGGACCAAAATAGAAATGTAAATAGAACACTTAAATCAAATTATAAATTGGTCTTATAAAATAGAAAATATTTACATTGAGAATTTTTTTTTTATCATTATTGCACGACAGAAATACCAGTATTATACTGTTCAGTATGATACTGGTATTTCTTTCTAGTAATGGTTGTCCAATATAACTGAGGTAAGTATGAGCAGGGCCGGCGCTAGGGGTGGGCAAGCCGGGCCCTTGCCCGGGGCGGCAACCTTAGGGGGCGGCAAATTGGCCCTAAAATTAAATTTCTCAAACTTTTAAGCATTTTCTCTTTCTAAAATAATTGAGTTTTGACCCATGATATACTAAACTTTTTTGTTTAAAATGAATCATATTTTTATGCATTGAAATATTTGGAATCAAACCCCTAACGACCTTTATATATACAGGGTGCTTTTTAAACTTTCAGCAAAAATTTGTTTGGAAGATACAGGGCGAACAAAATTTTTGACATTATAACGACATTTTATTACCAAAAATTACAGGTAAAGTTTTTTAATCTACAAGAACTGTTGAAAATAATGACCTCCAGCTAGAATAAGAATGCAAGAAATTTAATGATTTTAAAAATTATAAAAATGGATTTGACGAAAACTATGTTCGCCCTGAATCTTCGAAACAAAGCGAGTTCACAAAAATTATCAAAGGACAAAATATTCTTAGAATAGTCGAGGGAACAAACCCTTGAATTTTTGACGTATGTTTAATAAACACCCTATATATATTAATAATGTATGAACTTTTAACTATTTGAAATGCAAGAAAAATCACAAGCATAAAAAATTCCTACTTCAAAATAGCTAAAAACTTAAAGAAATAATTTTTTTATAATTTAATCAAAGGGACACTATAATAGAATTTTTAACCGTGTGTCTTAATTTGTCGAAACATGTATCAAAACTTCAACATTGCTGATGATTGCAATTTTTTTACTCGTTTTATTTTACCATTTCTCGTGGAAAGGGTTTTGGTTATCTCTTTTAATTTTTGTTATATAGGGGCGGCATTTTACCTCTTTGCCCGGGGCGGCGAAGCTGCTAGCGCCGGCTCTGGTATGAGTTGCAACTAGAATAAATAATAAAGAAAGCAATTTTTCAATACAATGAAAAGAAATGCATTACATAGAATACAAGCTTTTCCGGAAATTCAAACCTAAACTGAACTTATGGGAGAAATAATTACTGATAAATCAGATTTCTATCTTGATTTAAGCAAATTAACCATCTATTTTTTAACTTAACAAAACTGAACTTTTCAAAAACAAACAATAAATTAAATTTAGCTTTATTTCGTTTTTATTACACACTTGTATAACCTTGAATTCTGCTTATAAGATGAAAAAAAAATAAATTAGTAAATATTTTCTAGTACCAAACACGAAGGAAATGACAGATTTATCAGAGAAAATTTTCACCATCAAATATATAGTTACCCATATATATAAATATCAATCAAGAAATGTTCCATTTTTTTATTTCGTTAGCAACTGATGCTTCTACCTAGGTTGCAATAATTTTTTGAAATAGATCCCTGATGTACTACAGATGCTTTTTAAAAAGTTCTAGCATTTCTCAAGGTGTACGCCTGGATCTCGAAACATATCCCAGGACAATATGGTGAAAATAGTCCAAAATTGGTCCTTACACATATTATTTAAATTAATTTTTCACTTCAGGTTGAAGTAGTTTATATTTAGTATTTACCGGCGTAAAAATACATTCCAATTATCAAGTAATGAAATTGTTTTCGATTTCTAGATGATAAAATAAGCATCATGTTTATACACAATTAATAAAATAAATAAATTTTTGATTTAAGTTTTTGATGAACAGTTTCATAAAAATGATACGAAAAGTGTGTAAACTAATGTTTAACTTTTCATTATTTTTGTTCACAGAATTCAAAATAATTTAGTATTCGTCGACCAATTCCTAACTTTAAGCCTTTTCGGTTCATAGTCAAGAAAGAATGCAAAATAGAGCTAATTTATGACTCCGAAACTCTTTCTAAATCCCCATTGAGAAATGTTCTTCTAAAAAAAATGGCTCTAAAATTTTCAGTAGCATGCGAAATCTTTTGATGTCCAGATTGATGGGAAAAACACAAAGCAGGAAACTGCTTTTCCGCGACAGTTAAAGTTATCTCTTGCCTTATGCCCTTTAACTATCCTGTCAACAAATGGAAACGCAGCAAACGATTATTCTTATTTCTCGCAGCTGATAAAGAGTTTCGGCGAACTCGTTGGCAGATTTCTTCATTCGAACGTCACGTGCCGGAACAAAAGTGATTTTTGTTTACTCCCTTCAGAGCGAACTGAGGTGTCGCGTCGGAACTGTTTCATTTGTAATTCTCTCTTCGTATGGCTTTACGGACGTCGAAGCGCTGCAACTTTTTTTTCGTTTCCTCGTTTTCGCCGCGTTTTCATCTCCGTCGCTTGAATTGTTTTTGAGATGGTGCTGTGGAAACGAAGGCGGATATTTAATCCCAAGGATTTTATATGGGTAAGTTATTTGATCGTTTTATTCTGAGAAATCGCACCAGTTTTATTGTTCTGCGAAATCCAAATTTCGCAACACAAAGTTTATCAAGTACTTTTCAATTTTTTTTTTACCATGGAAAAAGAATCTTATAAATTTTGTTATAATCCTTTGGAAATGAAAAACTATCTATTTTTTTGAAAAATACAAGAAAATTTTTATCATTTTGTTTTTGTTGCTGTGTTATGAAGTGGCCATTTGTTTCTTAATTTTGAAATATCTTGGTCATTAAAAACAACATTGGAATATATATTAAGTAATTAATGGTAATATCATTTTAAGTCATTAAAATAATTATCAATAATTGATAATTTTGCTGTTACAGCTCTCTCATAACAGATGAACATGTAAACAAAATATCACAGCCTTACCCATAAAAAAGCCCTTGGACTGCTTAATTTTTCTATTCGATTTTCAATAGGATATATATATATATATATATATATATATATATATATATATATATAATCATCAAATGTAAATAAGAAATGTGTTAATATCACATTTCTCTTAAGTTTTATTGTTTAAAATTCTCTTACAATTTTGATATACTGCAATCGGAGTTTTGTTTTCTTTTTACATTCTATTTTAGAGAATTAATGAATTTATAATTAAAAATTTTTGCTGAGCTATTAATTGCGCTTAATTGAAGAGTTATATGAATTTTTGACCATGTACCAATTTTAGACTATAGAAAGAACAAATCTTAAAAGTTATAAACTATGATATCAATCTCTAAAGAAAAGACCTGTTTTCGAAATTGGAAATTTTGTCTGGTTATTTTATTCATCATCCCCCCCCCCCTCATGACTGTATTACTCGTAATGAATGGATAATATCTATCGGATAAAACTAATTTGCTATATAAATATTTTAACTTTCATAGATTTTTCTTCTGTTCCAAGTAATTCCAATATTTCATGAAAAATAACTTTAAGATCAAAATTCTTACTGTGTTTTAACAACTAAAACAAAGTTAATGGGTTTAATAATAATTTGTCGTGAGAATATAGTATTTGAGATTTAATTCTTGAAATGTGTGAAATATTTTTGTAAATATTTTTCTTTTGCGATATAAATTTTAATCGCATAAGATGGTTGATAATCATAATTTAATAACGATATAATAAATTTTAATATTCTGAAATATTTCCGGAAAAAACTTGTTTTTATATTTAGATACTAATGAGGTATGTGATAAATTTTTTCTGATAATTTGCTTACATATCTTTTATAATTGCACAGTTTAATTGAAATTCGATAAAACGGTTTTTAGAATCATTCACTCTCTCTCTCTCTCAGAATCATTAAAATTTTCTACGTACTTTATTTTAAAAGATAAAAAAAAAAAAATAATAAAACCTTTTAACTACAGACGGAATAATATAAAAAGGTTTATTAAAAGATTCATATTTTATGATTTCGCGATCATCAATATAATGATGCATATTGGTGTCGCCTATAATAAACGAAGTAAAAAAAAAAAAAAAAAAAATTACGGTTTGACGAAAAATATACAAATATTTACTGCAGGAACTTTTGCATTAAAAAGAATTATTTTAAACTGTAATCTTAATAGACAGGACTGTAAATAATAAAATAGAAAATTAAGATGAATATTAGTGTGGAAAAATCCAATTTTTAGAAAAATTATATAATTTTAAAATTTTTGCTGTCGCATGCAATTATTTGGTTAGCGCTTAGCTGGAAAATTTCATATATTGATTTGTACACACAGGATAAGTTAATTTTTTTAAGAAATTTTTTTAAGCTTAAATTTTTTATTACTTATTCTGTATGTTGTGCAATAAATGTTTCTATTTGATATTTTCTCTTATGAGCGCTTTCAGAAATTCGGTTTAAATAAGCGAGTTGATAAAAGAATGTACACATTGGCGGTTCGAAGGTTCGATTCTCATCTTAGTCGTGGATTTTACAGCGGTTTGGAGTCATTTTAATTTAGATTCTTCTCATTAATTTTCGTTTGGAGAATGTGTTGAGTGATAAACCAAATAAAAAAAAATAAAAAAAAACGTGATTCGTTTTAAATGGAATACACAACATTTTATTGGAATCATAGTATTAATCATAATAAATTAATGATCGAAATCAAAGTTTTTGTAGTTTTGATGATCATAATTATGAGAATAATAAAATCTTAGTGTTATGTTTTGATTATCTATTAAACAAAAACTCATCAACATTGAATTTTTTTTTATATTCAGTTTGATTTAACACTAAATTATTAAACATTCATTTCCATGAGATTTGTCGTGAATTTCATGCGATTATTAGAAAGGCGATCATTGCACTGAATTCTGAAAATAAAATTATCACTGTTTCAGGTTTTAAGTCAAGCACCATGTAAAACTGATGCATATTTTACACTAAAGATTTATTTAAATTATAATTTCTTAAAACAATTGGAGACAACAATAAAACAGTTTTATTAAGTGAGGAGTACATTAGAATTTATATTTTAGATTATTTTAAAAATATATTTTAGAGTAAATAGATTTAAATATTTGTGGAGAGTAAAAACATCACTTTTGGTTATTTGGATGATTTAAGAATAATTTTAATCTTCGACACCTATCAAAACTTGAATTTTGAGACTGATATCGCCTGCATTGTATCTTAAAATTCTATGTTTATAATATTGAATACGCTTTTTTACAATAGATTATTTATCATTTTTTTAACAGCATTTACTTCCATTTAAAAAGTATTAACATTTCGCTTAGTACGGTCTGGCATAATTTTCCCTAGAACAATTTATTGAAATAACTGCTTACTTTATAATTATTTCATAAGAAAAAAGTCTAAGCATTTGCTTTACACTCCAGTAGCTTGGAAAATTGGAGAAAAACTTGAACTCTTAGCTTTGACATATTTAAGTCAACTTCTGGTTCATTAAATGACCAAATAGTAAAGCGATAAAATTTTTGAACTTGAACAAACCAAAAATTATTGTACCTTCTACCACAAGAATAGCTATCGCCAAGTAGTCTGGTTAGTGTTAGTTGCTATAGAAACCACAGCTGTTCATTTTAAGAGGACTAAGAGTTATGAACTGGGATTCTTTACTACAGTATCTCATGTTATTCTCAAGGTGTTCAGTAAGCCAAAGTTAGTTCCTGGACAGGCAGGCAATTTGGTGGGAGCTATTTTCGAGTGCTCATCATTCGATTATAACCTTCTGGAAGGACTTTTCATAGAGAGATTGTGAGCTGTATTTATGCTTCGAAAACAGTTAGTAGGGTTTGCATTCTAACCTTCAGTTCACGGATTCGATTCCCATCTGTGGCTTAGATGTTTGTAGTGTTTCGGAATGCACGTAAAACTATGTCCTAGTCAAAATGGCGCAGCTGTCCAAATAGAAATCGTTGTTAAGCTGAACTAAAGAAACAGTTGCTAGACTCGAACCTGGGACTTCCTACCTCGAAGAGCTCGATCATGTTAATCCGCCGCAATGAGTGTATGAAACACAGTAGTGTTGTGGATCAGATTTTCAGTTATTTATGCATCGCTAGGGTATAAATACTGAAAAGTATATTTATGTTCAATAGCCATGTCTCTTCCTAAACTAAACACCAACATGAACAAATATAAAAACTTCGGAATTATTCCATTATATACCCACAATCGATCATCAAAGTTATTGTTAAACAGTTTCCATCATAAATAAACTTTTGCGTTTAAATAAATTTGTCAGTAAATGATAATAATTTTATTCATAAAATGTAAATAAAATGTTTATACTATTTTTAATTGCTAAAAATTTTTAACCCTTTTAAGCAATACACGACTCAAATATTTATGACAATAATTACAATTTTTTTCTTACCCGTAACGAAGATGGTGTGTCGTACGGAGATATGTGTGTGGAATTGTATAAAATTTCTTATTATTTATGATTCGAAATTAACGTGTCTGTAAATTAGGTTTTACTAATAAAAGTTTACAGTTCCAACACAATTTTTAGTATAAAATTCATACCTTTAAACATATATTTTAGAAGTTAATCTACATTGAGCTTTTAATACTGTGAAATTTGTTATTTCCTCTCCATCATACAACTATTTATTCTAAAAGTATAATGTGTTTATTTCTCAAAATGACAACGCGGAAAATTCCTTTTAAAAAATAAACTTACTATTTAGAAGATGAATAATCTCCTGTTATCATTCCTTTATCAAATAACACTCCTTCCATTTTCTGTTGTCGATACGAGTTGGATACTGATTACATTGTATCTTACTCGAGCAGCTAGCTTTACAATTTTTAGCAAATGGAAAGAAATAACAAATGATTTTGATATGGAGATACTCTTTGACCTCGTTAGGAAGAGCTCGTAAGAAACCTAATTTCAAAGAAACAGAAAATAAGGTTTATGTTCATGAAAAAAATAAATAAGAAAGCGCTCGAGTTAATATAACTGTTTTTTTTTACCCCCACTTCTGATGCACATACCTGTAAATTCGGAATTGTGTTATCAGCTTGTGTATTTGTGTTATCTAGTATTCACTTTAATTACAGTATTCTATTCTAATTAGAATCCTAGCATGCAAAATATTATCTTTAAGAGATAATTAAACAAATTAACCTATTTTTATTAGCAATATTTTATTTAACATCGTAATTTTTAAGCATGAAAATTTGATTGAAATACTGATTTTCAGTGGAGAGTAATCGAAGGAAGTTGGATAGAGTTACTCTCGCATTCACGAGGCAGCGGGTTCGATACTGGATCCGAAGACCATTAACTCATAAATAAGAACGATACAAATAAATCTTCTTTTAGAAACTACGATGTTTTATAAAAATTAGTTTAAAAAAATCACTTTGGTACAATATAATGCATGGAAAAAATCGTCGCTATCTTGTTTTGAAGATAATGTATTTGATGTTTGACCTAGCCTGTGTTTATTGTTTTGTGAAGACCTGCGTTATACAAGGTCTAATTTGCTTTTCAATTCGTGGGTTGCTGAATTTTTAAAAGGAAGATACCAGATCGCATACTGAAATCATTCACTACATTTCAAAGTTGCGAAGCGGCTTGAAAAAGTTCACTCACTTCGACCATCCAAAATAGGCAGCCGTATGTTCTTAAATTGATACATTTTTATAATTATAATTGGTTGGTTGGGTTTTATGGCGCAAGGTCCAATAAGGACAAGCTGAGCCATTTCTGGGAGTATAATACTTCAATAAAATATTTTTAAAGATTCACTTTAAATATTTTTAATCTTTAAAAAGTTTAAAGTAGCTTAACCTCACCGTGAACAATTTCTGGTCGTAGTTTTGAGTTCGAATATCACCACTACATGAATGTATATAAAGATTTGGACTTATTTAAAACTATAAGTCCCGAAATTTGTTTATCGGTTTAACAATTGAGGGGATCAATTCCTAATTCAGGTTTGATGTCTGTTGTAATTCGGATATCTGTTTAATAACCCAATTGTGACAAGAACCCGATAATCAAACAAAACCAGGTATCATTATTCTCTATAGTTTATTAATAAAATGACCAAAACATTGCATATGTTACTGTAATTAATAACTCATTCAAAATTTGCATTAACAAATCTGAAGTAATCTATAAATGAAAAGTTTATTCCATCATCATGACTGATTTATGTTTATACAGTTCTTATTTAGCGTGTTCATCCAGTTTTTGTTCGGGATTAAAATGAGAATAGTTATATATTATGGAAAAAAAAATTTATATTGCGATGGAAGTCGCTCGATAAATTAAAATAAACTTTCTTTCAATTCGGAGTTTGGATTTAATTTTTAAAATTTAACTATAATTAATGATTATCTAAACCCATTGTAAAATACGAGTGCGGAACTTTTCCCGTTTCAAGATGGGAGGCGTTTTGCTCTTTTACCCTATTTAAAAAATTACCTATGCGTAGCTATCAGGGCTGGAGAAAAAATGTTTGAGTTCGAAAGACATTTTTACTTTCACATTCCCATATAAATTTTTAAATTTTACTATATATTTTTTAAAATAAAAATCATTTCCCCGTATATATGTTACCAATATGCCATAATCGGAAATACATTTGAATGCAGTTGAAGGAAGTTTCGACTGCAATATCAATTAATTTTGCCATTAAAAGCAAATTTTGGATATCAACACCTCATTTAATTACTTTACACTGACCCATAGAACTTATTTCGTTGAGCTGAATTAAAATTTTAAATTAAGTTAATTTAATTTTCCTAATCACGATTTTTCCGCTAAAGCTAAGTATTTTTTCCATTGACAGACACGGTATGAAACAATTAAAAAAGATCAAATTATTTGAAATCATAATATATTTCTTTAAATTCAAGGAAAATTCTTTTTAATAGTATATTTACAATCTTAATAGCATCTGTTTCAATCAATAGATTTGGGGAAAAAGAAATCCATTATTTTTACTTGAACTTCAGGACTTAGTTTAAAATGTTTCCTATTCACTTTGTGCAAATTCACTCTCACTTTGTTAGAATCGATCTTTTCAGTTCTGGTGCTGATATACTGCCAGCCAACTTTAATCATTTTTGTGATTTCATCGATATATTTGACAACGCCATCTACCTGTATGATTAACTTCAAAAAATATCTAAACGAAATCCACAAAATCGAAACTACGTAATTAGCTGTTACTGTTTCAGGATGAAGAACACCATGCCCAATTTCATCCACTTGGTTTACATTTTCGCTTTTATCAAACAAAAACTGTAAAATATACCGAATTTTCTTTTTGTTGACTTCTATTTTTAACAACCCTGTAACTTACAATTGAACGTATCTAACGAAAATCAGCAAAAGAATTTTTTTACTGAGAAATTTCATCTTTCCAACGAGCATAAAGCTGAAATTATTTGATCAATACTTTGAGATGTAGAACAATTCAGCCATTTACCGAAAAAATAATGGATTTCTTTTTCACCAAACTAATATTTGATTTATTTAAATATCTTTTAATTCTTGCTTGTATAACTTTAGCGAAAATATTGGTAGTTTGTAATTCATGTTTTACAAGAATGCATCACGTCCTCAGTTCATCAATGCCATCTTGACAGTTATGCCATGTCATACTGATTAATATTTCAGTTATGTCACAAAAATTTTTAAGATATTTTCTAAAAATTTTTTAACATGAATAAGCTTTTAAAAATTTCTTTTCTTTCATTTCACTACTAATGCAACAAAGGCATTGAATAGATTTGTAATGAAAAATATTTGCAAAAATAACGCCAAATAAATATATCTTTTTAATAAATTATAGCCTTTGGTGTTTAAAAATTCGTAAGTTCGATCCCATCTCAAGTTTTAGAATCAACTTGAAACTAAGTCATTATCAGATCAAATATAAATAAAACCATTTAATTCAGACCAATACAGTTATCTTTTGTCTTCAACGAGCTTGTCTGCTATCGAAAACAAATACATAGTGAAAAATTTAAACCAATCTTTGACAGTCGGACAAATATTTTTGAAATGTGCACTCTTATTTTTTGCTTTTAGATATCTGCAATTATTAATATCTTGCATGATATTAATTTAGAAATAATTCTAGAGCTATAATTTTTCAGAAATATATACACTTATTTATGAACTGTATTATTAATATTCAGAAAATATTTTTTTTTAATATTTTAAAGATGTGAATATGTTAAAATTTGTAAAGTCAAAAAAACATCCTGTTTTTGATTTTATACCCTATTTTTTAAGCCATAAATGCTCATATTTCTTTATTTGCTAGAATGAAGGTATTCGATATTATTACTTTTTGATGAAAATATGAACTCCCCTTAAAATATATAAAAATTATTTTCCCCTCATACTCTCGCTATATATATATATATATCATCAAAATTACATACCATAAACGTGTCAAAATAAAATACAGTGGTTAACGACGAACAATTCGGATACGAACACTTCACGAAAGATTTTTGTGTTCGGATAGCGAACATATATTTCGATAAAGAACTAATACCAATTTTAGCGAATGCTTATTGGCTCCCATAGCATAACGTGCAGTGTTGTCAAACCTTTCGGACCACAAAAATCATTTTTCATCTCTTGAATTATGTTGTGCTTGCTTTTTAAACTTCAAAGTTCTATAGTGAAAAAAAAAATGCTTTTCTCTAATAGAATAGTTATAGTTAAAGTAGACCATCAATTTGTTTTTATTCATTTCATTTTGAAAAGGACTGATTAATATGCAAAACTATAAGTATGTTTTTTTAATAAATTTACTCTCTCTTCGAAATTATACAACCTTTTCAAATTTTTCTTAATTTAATTTTTAGGGTTTAACAATTCGTGAATCGAACATTGTCTTGTAACAGATTGTGTTAACTGATCACCCTCTGTAGTTGAAAATCGAATATAAAAATTGAGTGGACAGATTAAATCATATTCAGATCTTGCTGATTTTTCATAAATTTTTTTTATATTTATTTAAATGTATAGAAACGTTTGGCAACTACTAACCCCTATTTAAAACTAATAAATATTCGTACACTCAATCATTTTGTTGCTTTTTTATTTGAAACGAAACTTTTTCATAATTTTTTTTAGCAAGAGTAAGTAATACAGAGTTTTTTAATAATTTTTCATAATTTTAAATAATTTATAGGTATCTTTTTCATGTCGTTAGAGATGAGTTGGCAGTCGAATTGTTAACACCGTGGTCTTCGGTACTACAGTTCGTGGGTTTGACTCCCATCTCGTCCTTTGACTGCGTATTGGACAGTCTTATGACCGAAGTTATCTTATCTCCAAAATCCACCGCCTAAATTGCCTTCAGGGAAAACCTCATTAATAATGGGTCATATTTACGAGTCACAAGGAGGAAACGCATAAAGTTTTAGATTGCCCATCCGACCACGTGAGACGCAGATGTGCAACATCCATCTCGCATTGTTCAACAGCTGCTGAGATGGAACCTTATTCTCCGAAGAGGGCTGATCTACCACTAGGCCGCAGTGAGCCCCCCGTCCCCTTCAGCCTTGTATTTTTATAATGATCCGTTATCCACTTTAGATTTTTTAACTATAAATTCTGGTATTATTAGACCTTGTATTGAGAAAATAGAACTGAACAATAAACAAAGCATATTTGTTAATCCAACATATTTTTTTTTAGATAAATTCCTTTTGCAGAATCAATAATGCGTCTTGTATTTCATTTCTTTTGTAACTGTCTAGCAGAGAACTATTCTGAACGAGTTTTTGTCAAATGATATTAATGCGAAGACGATTTTAAATGAATCAAAAGTACTCAAAAATAGTTGACCTAAACATAAAAAGAATGAAAAACTCGCAGATGAGAATCGCAACAAAGCATAAACGAGTGCAGACCAAACAACCATACAAAAATACAAAATTGGCAGAAAACAGAAAATTGCATATAATCGCTTTCATTTTTTACTAAATGATGAATCTACTTTTCTTCAACGATTTGTGTCTTCTGCATTGGTTATAGATGAGGTGTACCATCCTGGTTTTTCACATTTGGAGAAAAATATCGAATTCTAAATGAGAGGTTAAATTTAGAGTCATACAAGAAAGATTCATTTAGATCAAAGTAAACATTTTTAAATTTTTTTATTAGGATATTCAATTAAATGCTAATAACATCTATTTCCGAATCATGTTTGGGCGAAGCTTGCAGCTGAATGATTACCATTCTTGCCTTCGGTTCAATAGTTCGTGGGTTCAAATCCCACCTCGAGCTTAGATGTTTGTAGTCATTCAGAATTCCCTTTTAAGCACAGATCCACGTGTTCAAAGGATGACCATTGATCAACAAACAAAACAATCTTGTCTGTATTTAGGTTATATTTAAATATTTGAATGCATTAATTCAGCGCACATTCAATTAAAAAAATTCACATATAATTACTAGTTTTATTTATTCATTTTCATTACAAATCAACAAGACTGAACACATTGATAGAACCTAGACTTTCACAGTGGAATGTCTTGTGCTTGAATCCAGCACTGATGAATAACTAGTGCATTTTGCGATTTGGGATGGATGATTTGAGTTTTCCAGGTTTCCTCCCTTGCAATGCAGGTGAATGCGGAGTCGAGATTAAAGATCCTCTCAGACAGCTAACTTCAAAATGTTACGTAAAATCTTTACGATATTTTCATATGTTTGGCTATCTTCTGTGAAATCTCAAAATAAGCATAAATAGAATGTTTTTACAATGGGATGTTACTAAACTATCAAAATTGTACTTTTACACCTACTTTTTCAATTATATTTTGCAGAATTAAATAAAAATTAGATTTTTATACAAAACAAATGCTTTGCAAATGCAATTTTATCAAAATTTAACTTTTGCCCTTTGATACAACTTATTTCCTTACTTTGTGACGTTTACTTTTTTGAGCCAATATAGAGAATTTATTGTCGTGTTATTCCTATAAAAATTGAGTGTTCTTCTTTTTCGGCATATTCAACAAGAACCTCTTCATTTTGATAAATCGAAAAGCATATAGTATAAAAAGCAAAGTAAATAAAAATTGCATTATTATTTTTTTTTAAATTTTATTTTTCTCTTTTCGAAAAGCTTATGCATGTTATTGAAAAGAATCACGTTTGAAAATTTATTCTGAGCGTGATTTCTTTCTCAACTAGGCTGTCCGAATTTTATCCGTTTGGTTTATTGACTTTGTATCTTTTAAAGGAGAAACACCTGTCCGATTCCATGCACATAGTCACTTTAATATTAATTTTATCAAGTGCTTTGACACCGCGTCATCAATCCTGCTGACTGGGGATATATTTCGACGCTATACTGTCGACTGTTTTATAAACTATCTGAATGAATTTTCTTTCCTACGTTTTGTAGAAATCATTTTATATCTTGTTCACCAAAGTTATGGTTTGTGTCTGATTTATATATTGTATGCTTACTAAGTTTAAATTTTATCATGGAAAAAAAAAATTAATGTTTTGAAAACAAAGTTTCAAATTACTTTTCAACATTAGACATCTTTTGTACTCAACATACTACAATAAATAATAACCCAAAGAAGAAAAATTACTTCTGGTTTGTAGTTTCAGTTTAAACGTGAAAATATGAAGTTCTTATGTTGAACACACAAAAAAAAGTTCACATTATAGAAATTAAAATACTAAAACGAGGTTTTGCATTCATTGTCTCGTGAATTAATTATCTAAAAATGATGCGCAGTGTATAATGCTTGAAAATTTATCTTTACTTACTATATTATTGAGTTGGAGTGAGTGTATGATTTTCATCTATATTCTAGTGCATTTCTGAGCAATGACATATTGAGGAAGTCGAAAACGCATTCGCTAAAGAGGAGAAAAACAATTTTTCAAAAATTCAATAAGCAAATATTTTTTTAAAATAAATTACATTGTGGAAATGTCGGAAGAATCCGGATTCATTGTCATAAATACTTTTTTCAGTTTTGAGTGGTTATGTATGTTGTCATTTTAAAAAGGAGAAAGAATCGCACGCTTCTTTCTTGAAGCAAGAAGAGTTCCTGAGCGGAATGTTACATCGTAAAAAGCAACTTTAGACTTCAAATCAGAGATAATTGAGTTTTAAATTAAAATAGTCTGCCATCAAACTTTCGAAAGGAAAGTTTGCATTTAAGTTAAGACGTCCTATATATACGTCCTAATGTTTCATTCTGTTTCATGCAGCTGTTATCAACTCAACGTTAGACGTAATTTCTGCGGACAACCGGAGTAAGGATTTTATGTGCGTTGAATTGCACTTATTCTTGTGTCTTCGTTATTTACTGTCGCAAATTTTGCCATTTCAAATATACTGTGTTGCTCGAAAATAGTATTGATTGTGGTTTCCCGTCTTATTTCAATTATAACCTTGCATGAAATCAAGGCTTTACGTATAAAATTCAAGTGGTTATGAATACTGGGGAAAAAAAAAACGTCAAAGCATTGTTTGAATTTATACTTGATAAAAAAATCTTTATTCGTGAAAAATCTTTCAAGGATAGTTATGTAATTCTACCATTTTATTTCAGATTTTTGCCTTTACTTAACAATATTAAATTCCAACGTCAATCCATATTCTTTTTGACAGTTCATTGTGGAATAGAAATTCTCTTTAAATTCTCTTTGTATTGACCCCATATTACCATAAAATTTTATGTACTACAGTTAATTTGTTTATATGTTATTTGGTTATGCATATTTCATTATTAATTCCAGAAATTTGCGATAACAATTTTTAGATGCTGTTAGATCGGAAACTCAGAACTTTATAGTTTGTAATTATCACGATTTTAAGTATGAAAATAAATTTTTGTAAAATCTTATAGCAATTAAAATTTTATTTAACTAAATATAACTAAAATTTTAAATTTAAAATAAGTTAAAATTTTAGTTAATAAATATTTTATATTACTAAAATTTTTTTTATAGGTTTAAAAAATGTGTCGTAATCACACATCTCATATTTATAAAAACAGTTTACGTTTGATTATTACATCGAAGGTGAATGTGTCTATTAATACCCTCTGAAACTTGGAATATAAAAATTTCAATCAAAATTTACGTAATTGCTTGAATGACGAACATCATTGACTGAACTTTGAAAGTCTTAA
The DNA here is from genome assembly GCA_026290005.1 of Latrodectus geometricus. Classification (NCBI taxonomy): domain Eukaryota; kingdom Metazoa; phylum Arthropoda; class Arachnida; order Araneae; family Theridiidae; genus Latrodectus; species Latrodectus geometricus. The sequence goes on along the minus strand of JAPDSC010009495.1, from coordinate 128,842 downwards.
AAAAAAACACAGATAGTTTTTTCTTCTCATTATTTTAGTTACTAGTTTAAATTTTATATATTTATATTTTATTAAAATTAAAGGATAGAAAACAAGACGTTAAGTGTTTTCCAATATTTTAATTCAGTGTAGGAAATATAGCGAATCAGAAGCTTTCTTAATTCAAAGTGATTGATGGATTCACTATATCAGAATGGATAAATTCCACTCATTTTGATATCACTTGGGGGACAACCGAAAGCCGCTGAGAGACATTTGAATTTATTCCGTTACGTTTTTCTTTGTAAGATAACATTTATTACATAATATAATGTACCTTTTATCCAAAATGTAAATCTCTATCCACTCGTTTGGACCCCCCCCCCAGGAAACTCCCAAGCATCAACCTTAAATGACATGCAAGAAGATACCAGAAGCACGACATTCGCGTCCGTTTGTTAGACTTGATTCTCACCTACGTAACCAAGCTGATTAACGCTCTTGCCTTAGGTTCAACAATTCGTGAGTTCGAATCCTACCTTAAGTTTCGTTTTTTTTTTTTTTTTTTTTTTTTTTTTGTAGTATTTCAGAATCAACTTTAAACCGCGTATAGCCTTCGTATGCAAAAAATAATCGTTGAGCGACGAATAAACCACCCTACCTTTGTAATTCAGCGAAGTACAGTGATAAGAAATTTAATAAATTTACCTTTATGATATAATCAAAAGACTTATTTTTATTACTTTTATGGATACTATGTCCTCTGAATTTTTCTTTTTGTAGTTAACTAATATTTAGACAATAAACTAATTACCTTTTATATTTGTATAAAATGTCCTAACAATAAAATTCTCTGAATTTGATGTGTTCATAAAATAACTGAACTTAAATGAATGTTGAAATGCTTTAATGTTTATAAAATAACAATTGGGAATTTTAAACTTTATGTCGTTATTGCTTTGTCAAAGACTCGTACAAACTTGGATAATCTAGATGTACTTATGTTTTCAGAGAATCGGGAAATCATCGTGGTTTCCATTGTTTCGTCATCAAAAAATTCTAGGAATTTTATTTATCGAAAGTTCTGCTGAGATCATTATGAGTAAACATGAATTATGGATAAATTCAGGGAGGGAGAGAGAGAGAGAGAGAGAGAGAGAGAGAGAGAGAGAGAGAGAGAG